>PVJX010015959.1:0-41456 GCA_004027295.1 Dolichotis patagonum | reverse complement strand
CTGTTATTCTCTCTGCCTCCATCACTTAAATTCCAGCTAGCTTGTGAAGCAGAAAACACATACACCAAGTTTTGAATTTTCCTAGGTCACTTTTCAGAGTACTTTGCAACCAGGAGTTGCTGATCATTGCAGTCATGGTATTTCTTCCTTCTTCCAAGTAAACACAGCTGAGCATGCGTGATGAATGTGGGACCTATGTTTAGGATTCTCTTTCTCTGTTTTCTTCAGTACCCCCATTTCCCTGATCAGAACAGAATGTCCTTTACCTTAAATTCCGTCATTCAACCTTTTGGACTTAACTGATTCATGAACCAAATGCTGAAGTACAGGTGCTGGTAAGTCCCCTATAAAACCTGTTTAAACTTTGTAGAAGTTCATCATTTGCTTGTCAAAAGGAAGCTGATAGTAAATAGTGTATGACAGGAAGTAATGAATTGCCCATGACCGTGAAATATGGCTTTCACCAAGGACTTTACTGAATTGCTGCAGGATGAGGTGGGGGTGTGAAAGGGAAAAATGAGCAAGATGTTGTCAGTGCCAAAGAATAAGCCACTTTGTGTAGTGATTTTCATGTTATGGTGTCAACTGATAAGAGGTTTGTTTTTCTATGACTCATATGATGAGGAAATCATCATGATTCGAAAGCCATCATTGTGAGAATACTCAATCCTGTATCAGTAGCACACTAGTCATCTGCTTTAATTGGATGCAAACAACTTTGTCAGGTAGCAGATGTGCTGGGCTGTTAGTCAAGCTTTCATATAAGACAACTGAACTGATTTGTGTTTGCACTCTCATTTTCTGTCTTATATATGCAGAAAACAAAAAGGAATGCTTGCCAGGGACTATCACATTCTAGTTCTTTTTGGTTATTTCAGGGGCTTTGTGTGAAATGTGGCTGTGAGCTCTGGAGCTAAGCATAATACTATCTGACTAGATCGCCTTGTAGGATCATTTATAGTCCAGCTTCAATGACTGTAGAAATCTGTGGTGTTTTGTTAAATATTTTACAACCAGCTCTCTAGGGAAAAAGAGCCCAGATTTGTAGTATTTTCTGATTTCCACAGTTCGAACTCTTCCATTAATGCCAATTTTAAGCTACCACCATGTCAGTAAAACGGAACTGGAAAGTAATACACAAGATAAGTTGGTACCAACATGATACTAGCACAATCCCAATATAATCCACAGAGAGGTGGATCTGTAAAGTGGGAACAGAAAGCCATCCTGATCTCTTGACTGTTGTGACCTCAGAATGAGAGTGTTTGTACATAAGCTTTCAGGGCTTTTAGGAACAGGTTCCACTTACATTCCCAGGCAGCGGGTTGAGAACCTGAGTAGCTTTCTTCATTAGGGTGACTATATGCTTTGTTATCTTAAAAGAGTCACTTTTGAGATAACGGAGTATTCACACTAGGACAACTAAGATGGTGCTTGGACAAACCAGCACAATGTGGTTACCTTTAAGGCAAAATGTGAACATAGTAGGGAGAAAACATTGATTTATTTGAAGTTTCCTCGATTTCTTGTACCCCTGCGCTTGGTTTCTGTCCTTCTGGGAGAACGGTGCTGAGGTCCCCACTTAGTCTGGAGCTGCAGCCAGCCTGGGAAAGGAAGGGTCAGCATAGCTCATAAAACTGAGTGTGTTTTCAGGCTTATAGCTTCCCTTGATGCGTATTTCCAGCTGCTGCAAATGCCCCTTCCTGTCCAAGCAATTGTGTCAGCAGCTAAATGCATTTCTTGTTGGTTTCAGTCCAAATTTCCTGTTCCTCTCACAAAAAAAGATTCTATAAGAGAAAAAAACAATCCAGTAGTCATCTATTTTTACTACTCTAACTTCTAGTTATTGCTGATGAGTGTGTAGATATAATTATTGATGGAGTTGTAGTCAGTGCGTGAAAACTATTGGGTGTTCTGATTATTACCATTTAACTTTATTTCATAAACTCATTTCTATGTACTGACAAAATCTACATACTTATCTTTTTTATGGCAACATAGTGCTCCATCATGTTGCCGCACTCTAGCTTTGCATCCTATTCTCCAAAGACAAAGTGCACTGGTTTCCTGCAAAGGAGAGTTTCTTTGGTTTACACTGTAGGAGATGTAGAGTGTGATAATGTGCAGAAGGTCAAAGGTTCTCAGTAACTGGTAGTTGAAGTGAATTTCTAATTGCTCATTGTGACATCTGTGGGCAAGATTGGGCCTTGAAACAGTGGTGAAGTTAAATGTTATTACACTAATTTTGTTTTTATAACTCAGCTCTACTAAGGTCCCAGATGCCACAGTGATCCACATATCAACAGGCACATTTAACAATAGGGGCAACAAACAATACGTAGGCAGAGGGGTGACCTCTACGTAATGCTTCAGAAGAATGCAGGCATTTTAACCATGCAACAGCAAAATAGAGCCTGCCAACACTTCTGTGGTTTTCGGGGGACATAGTGCTGCCTAGGTAGCTTCTCAAAGGCCACAAAAGGCAAAGGTGGACAATTCTGCTCCCTAGATGGTTTGGCTTAGGGCCCCTGGTTTATAGTTCATGTCCCTTACATTCAGAATAGAGGCCCAGACTGGGCTATTGATTTGAATGAGTGTTGCTTTGGTTCCTAGGGAAGATCAATAAACAGTGTAAGGGAAGAAGGTTATACTTAAGCGAAACCTTTGGCCTTGAACCTAAGGCTGAGTTAGTTAAATCTGACTATCTTTTCGTTGGAATTAAAGCCTCGTCTTTCTGCAGTGAACTTGCTTATTCAGTAGGTCTAGAGGGAGATGTGAATAACCCTTCCCCAACAGTGCTTCCTGTGTGGCAGCCTCTAGTCAGTATTTTGGGCATAACAATTTAGTAATCTTCACTACAAAAGTGGGGTCTAGTATTATCTTCATTTTATAAATGAGGAAACTGAGGCAACTGGCTGAAGTCATAAAGTTAGTGTGTAACAAATCTGGGAGGTGGTCAGCTCCAGGATCTATTTCATACCCTTGTACCACATGCTTCTAAAGAAATTCCAGTCCTTTCCTCTAGCAGTGGGCCAGTCTCTCTTGGCCTCTTCAGCTCCAGGCCAGATCAGGCCATCCTTAGCCTTAGGGAACTACCACAGACAGGATGGGCTGATTGTAGCCATCTGAATCTTGTGAATTGAACAACGGGAAACACAGCTAAAATGATTAACCCCAATTTTGCTTCTAATTTCCTTCCTAAGTAGATTTTTCCCCTCCTGGTGAAATCTGTCTCAATTTGGTGGTGGGTGGGCAGGTGGATTTATTTTGTATCAGAAAGTTCCTTAGGCCTGCAAGAAAAAAATATTTGGGGTGGAGGGATTGTATTCTCTAAATATGGTGGGAAAGTCATCATTTCTATCACAGGTTATTTTTTTCATTTAGCATTCTATCTATCTATATCTATCTATCATCTATCATCTATCTATATCTATATCTATCTATCCAATCTATCCATCCCATCCATCATTTTTGCAGGAGGTTGATAATAACAGTGTTGAGGCCACTGATCAGGATGCTGCCTGGCATGTCATTCTGCCACAGCCCTGTTTATGACCATCATAAAATGTCTGTGGATCGTCCAACGGCTGATT
This sequence comes from Dolichotis patagonum, assembly GCA_004027295.1. Lineage (NCBI taxonomy): Eukaryota > Metazoa > Chordata > Mammalia > Rodentia > Caviidae > Dolichotis > Dolichotis patagonum. The sequence goes on along the minus strand of PVJX010015959.1, from coordinate 37,863 downwards.
TTCCAGGGTCTTTTTCTACTGTCTGAAGGATCAGAAAAAAATCTATCAGCTGGAGAAATTAAGCCATTTTTCTTCAGGGGAGAGAAATGGAGAAGCAGACTTTCCACATTAAAATGCTACAGTGGGTTCCAGATGAATGAAAAATTGGTCTGCATAGTAATGAGACAAGAGAGAGATTTGGAAGGTTTGTAACTGGCTCTTGGCCGAAGCCCCAGGGTGGGAACCACATAAAACCTGGAGGAGTCAAGCAGGCTTGGCTCCCGGGACTTCCACTCTGAGGATTCAGTTCCAAGACATCATCCTGTTCAATCTTCCTGCCATTTGTATTTCCAAAAGCCAAGATGTCCAGCAGGTTTTCTTAGAGAGGAGCAATGGCTGAGCTCCTCTTCCAGTTGCAGCTCTTTGTTTCTGTAAACCAGATGTCTGAGCACAGCCCTATCTTCCTTTAACTTACACAGGCCAAGTCTATCACAAAGGGGTTCAGCCTTCAGAGGTGTGGGGTCTGTTACACAGTGAAGACATCACTCCAGCTTCAAGTGATTAACCCAAATATGATCCAGGTATAATGCTATTGGGCCTTAACAAATAGGAGCGGCTGCTGGGATGACAGTAAGCAGGTTAATGAGAAGCCACAAAAGCAAGAGAATTCACTTAAGGATGCTTACCCAGATCTCCCTTGCTAGAGATTAGTTTCCTGTGTGGTTCAGATGCCTGACTTTCCTGATTCCCCTGGAAGTTCCCAATTCAAAAAAGCCATTTCTTACTAATGTGGGTCTTGGGCGCAGAGGGAACTTTGTCATGTCACTGCCTTTTTGGGATAAGTTCTCACTTCCCAATGAAGGCACCTACTGTGAGAAGAAAAAAGCCAAAGTGCTGGTGACTTGAATGCAGATCTTTCCTCTTAGGGGGTGTGGTTAGTCACTGGACATCTCAAAGGATTTGTGACATCATCGGAAATGTAGAGATGGCAGTGCCTACGTGGCAGAGATGCTGTATGGACCTAATAGATCTAACAATGCCAAGAAAGGGCAGCTGCTATTTTATTATTGCTTGTTTGCCTAGCATGAGTTGAAGGGTCTTGACTTCCCCCTATTTCTAAAAACAGCCTGATGTGCAGTATCTACAATTCTATTATTATTTTTACTTTTTAATGTCAATTTCACTCCAAAGAGGCTGAACTTTTTTCCCTGAGGCCCTCTTAAAGGGCAAGTATGCATGGGAGAGGCAATAGCCTAACCAAGCTGCCGTCTCACTTGTTACTGCAGAGTACCCAGGCACAGCAAGGAGCGCTTTCCTGGTTGGATTCAAACAGGACCACAGAACATAGCAAATGAGAATTCCTTTGAGTGCTTTTTTTCCCTTAAAGTTCATGTACATTTTGATGTCTAGCCTATACTGTAAGCATTGTCCAAAGGATTTATTTAGGAAAAATAAAAGTTGGTGCTGCAGGACAAGTGTTGATTGCCCTCTGGCTTCATAAGAGTCCCCCACGCTACTCCTAATGCCAGCAGCAGCAGCCGCAGCGCGCCAGTGGGAAACTTAAAAATAGAACAGCTGCCCAGACCCCATGACATTCTGACACCTGTGTCTTGACCAGACTCTGAAAATTCAGACTTTAGAAAGTGTCCCCAAGCAGCTGTGACTTTCGGCTGTATTTGGGATCCACGGTGAAATACCAGGTTGTGTTAACCTGCGGAGAAACGCATGTTCGGAGAGGCGACAAGGCCTTCTCAGACTTCTCTGAAGCAGAGGCAGGGGCTTGGTGGGAGTGGAAGCCATGAGTGAGCTCAGAGGGGAGGTAACAAGGCTTGTGCTTCTTTAAACAAAGAGGATGCGCTGGCGTGGGGAGATCAATCCGAAGGGCCTTTGACTGGGCGCGCGCGCGCGTGCGCGTGTGTGTGTGTGTGCACATGTGTGTGCGCACGTGCGCTCTGATCTGTACTTGTGTTGGTTCTTTTGGGCTGCTAAAACAAAACAGCTCAAACCTAGGGATTGGCAGATCAGAGAAATTTATTTCTCACAGTTGGGGAACCTGGGAAGTCCAAGATCAAGGTAGCAGCAGACTGTTTGGTGAGGGCTCGCTGCTCTGGGCCCCACGTTTTCTGTCCTCCTGGTAGAAGGGCAAGGCGGTTCCCTTTGACCTCTTTTATAAGGTTCTAATCTCTCCTGGCTTAATCGCTTCCTCCAAAGCCTCCACCTCTTAATACTAACACACCAGGGATTGAGTTGCCACACAGGAAATTTTGGTGGAAGTAGGGCACTGAAATTCAGATCCAAGCAGTACCGAAGCCAAATTTGTTTCGAGCTTTCAGCCTCTCATGAGTCTAGTCAGAGTGTGAACATTATTTGAGGGACCAAAAGGTGCCTGGGTTGGACTCTGACCCTGCCACCTTGCCCTGCCTGCTGGGATTGCATCTAATCTCGGCATCTGAGTCAGGCCCAGCGCGGGCTGCTTGCAAAAGCTGCTGCAGATCATCACGGCACTGCAGGAGCCACGAGGTACTGTTCTCTGGCTGCCGGTGAAAGGAACACAGTGTCACAGGGTGTCTAAACACAGAGTGCTGGAATTTTCTCCAGTCTAGTGTACAGCATCCCATTATCTTGGCTGTGGTCTACAGCTGCTCAGCTGAGAGCTCTGTCCTGTCTGGGTGGTCCATGGCTGCATCCTGCCACCGCCCAGCCCTGCAGGAAGCAGCCCTGTTTGCAGGCTGTGCCTTCTAAGGAACAGTTGCACTAATGGCCTTGGCAGCCACAGACCAGCAGCCCAGGAGCTTCCCACTTCAGGTTTTCCAGTTTGCCAATGAGCCAGGCCCCAGGCCTGGATTTCTGGAGAGGCAGGTGAGCCCTTGGGACCTGACCTCTGCCCCCTTGTCCCTCAGCAGGGCCAGTTGTCAAGGAGATGACAGGATTGGATTCTGAGTTAAGGGAACCAATCTTGTCTTTCTAATTTTATCTTCACTCTCTCTTCCTCCTATTTTCCCTTCTTCCCTCTTGTCCTTTTTCTCTCTTATTACATGCAACCATTAAAAGCATGCTGGTCATTTTAAAAATTGTAACCAAATCATTTTATTGAAGAATGATCTTTTGTTGGATTTTCGGAAATCTCTGTTGTAAATTTTATTTTGCATATAATAGACTCAGAGCTGCTTTTCATTAACGATGGCTTGAAAACTCACTTGCAGTCATTACTACATCCTAAGAAGCATCTATTGTCTCTATTTGATGAAAAAAATTGAAATCAAAAGACCTTGAATTCATTTCCATGCCTTGCTCAGATGCTGCTGCTGTCTATGCAGATGATTCTCAGCCTACGGTGTGTGATGTCATCAATATGATTTGTCAAAAGCTGTCACCTTTTAAAGACAAATATGGCAGTGGTACTTCTTATTTTTCCTTTCAACAACTACCTGCTTGTATTGACTTTAGGACACTAAAAGTATTTCTAGTTTTAGTAATATTTCTAAAACTCTCCTCAGCAGGACATCCTAGAAATTAACTTAGGAACTTGCAAGACTATGAAATCAGAACTCAGTGGGGTAGACTTACTTCTTCCTCTGGGCAAGTAATGAGAGGTCCACAAACCAGAATCCTTTTCTACTCACTCGATACCTACAAAAAATCATCAAGGATGGCCCCACCTTGTCTATTGCTCCTTCTTCTGTGGAACCCAAAAGTATTTGTACTTAGGTCAATTTTCATGAAGGACAATCAAATGGAAAGAGCTCTTGTAACTCAGGACACACGTGGGCCGGCCCCCAAGCATACCAGGACTGGCAAAAGTGCTGTTCTACTTCTTTCCCCCTACTTACTTGTCCCCACTGAAGCCTGCTAGTTGAACTTCTCTCTCTGGGTAGCCCAGCTGTCCATCCCCCTGCTCTGGAGGGACTCAGGATCCTCACTGACCTTTGTCCAGCAACCAGACGTCTTCTTTCCACTCACAGAGACTTTTTTCAAACTGCATCTCATTTACTTTCAGCAGGACAAAGAAGCTTTTCTGTAGCAGATGCTATAGGATGATTGTTGTCTCAGCAAAACAGTGACTGGCATGTTCCTTTTGTCTCCAAGTATCATGGTTTGAACAATAAATTGCATGGTCTCCCAATTATCAGGCTCTTGAGGAAGGACACCTTCATTGATGCTATGCAATTTGAGTGGGCCTTCACACAGAGTTATACAAACCACACAGAGAGACAGGGGGCCTGGGAGGAAGCATCACAGACCTCTTGTGCATCTTGCCCCATTGACCTACAAGCTCATTTCAGTCAGTGCACTCAGAGCTTAGCAGAGAGCCAGGTACACACTTCTTGCATTCATGATCATTTTACATTAAAAATTTATCGAAGGGTGTGTGTTATGCACATGTACCAGCTCCCCATGATAAATGTAATCATTACATATCATGATCATGTTCTAAATAAAAATGCATTGAACGCTCCAGAGAGCTTTTGTGTATATGGGAGGTTTCTAACGTATTTATTATATTGGAAATTCAAACAAAGAAAAATTATAAATATCCAATAATTGTTTTAAAATAATTGAATATATTAAATATTAAAATAGATGTTTTATGAAAAATAAATGCATTTTATGAAATTTTCTGACACAAAGAGCAGCAGCTGGGTATGGTGGTGCATGCCAGTAACTGCAGCACTATGATGGGGCTGAGAGAGGAGGATCATAAATTTGAGCTCAATCTGGCTAATTTAGTAACTTAGTGAGGCCCTGTCTCAAAATTTTTAAAAAAGGGCTGTGTGTGTGCTGGAAATGTAGCCTAGTGCACTGGGTTTTGGTTTAATCCTCAGTAGTACAAACAAGCAAAATAAGAAGAATAGCAAGGGCAGTGACTTGGTTTAAGTTTAGTGAAAGTGTGGCACTGATTGCATTTCTGCACTTCTCTTCTATGCGTAGTTTACTAACAAGTAGCCAGATTTCCATGTCTGTTTCTGCATTCCATCTGCATCAATACCCATGAAGAAACTTCTCAACATCTCTATTGCATAGAAAGAACAAAAAGGAGAAACAAAGACAGTCTAGTATTATTATGAAAATAATTTTGTTCTAGGGTCCCTAGACCATATTTTCTAAAGGGCAGTACCAGACACTCAGTGCCTATCAAATAAAATGTATTTTAATGGGAAAAAATTTTGATACAAATGTGGCAGCTTCTGTGGGTGAAAGGAAATATCATTTGCACTTGCTGGATTATCCCCATGGGATTAGACAACCACCTTATATGCTGCAAGTTCTGGGGACGAGGGTGGTCCAAAGAACTATTATTATCATTGCGACTGGAGCTGCAGCTCAGTGGTGGAGTGTTTGCCTAGTGTGCAAGGCCTTAAGTTTGTCAGTGTGGATGAAAATAAATAAATAAATAAATAAATAAATGCAATCATAAAAATAACTTTTCCATGGGAAAATTCCAAGCAAGAATACCTAGCAAAATCTTGTACATATTTGTGTTTGTGTGGAAGAGATGCATGTAATTCTTAAGCGATTGGAGGGTGAAGAGAAGAAGGTAGAGATTTTATTTTCTCTTTTATTAGGTCTGTGGAGTTCAATACAACAGCTACTGGGGGTGGGAGAGAATGAATGCTTAAACGGTGACAAACCAATTGAGAGTGCTTTATGACTTCATTGAGTTCTCCATACACATAAAATGCACACTGAGTTCTGAAGATTTAGTATAAAAAATGTGAAATACCTCAGTAAGTTTAAGATACTGATTGTATGTTGAAAAGCTGTTTTGATTATATTGAATCTAAGGAAATACATCTGTGCCATAGCATGGTACTCAGGACTAAGAAGAAATGAGCTCCCCTGCTATGAAAAGATATGGTGGAACCTCAAAGGCATATTCACAAGTGAAAGAAGCCAACTGGGAAAAGCTACACACTGTAAGATTCTGATTTTATAACATTCTGGAAAAGGCAAAACTGTAGGGACAATAAAATATAAGTGGCTGTCAGGGCTGGAAGGGGAAAAGGAAGGGGAAATAGGTGGAGGGAGTGCATGGGATACTTAGGGCAGAAAACTGTTCTGCATGACACTATGGCGATGACGCTCGACATTTATCCACTTGTCAAAACCGGTGGAACAGAATAGAAAGAGAGAAGCCTAATGGAACGCTGGGCTTTGGTTAGTAATGGTGTATCAATACAGTTCATCAATTGTAGTAAACGTGATGTTCTCGCCAGCTATTAATAATAGGGAAAGTGTGAGTGAGTGTGTGTGTGTGTGTGTGTGTGTGTGTGTGTGTAGAATATAAGAATTTTGTACTTAGTGCTCAATTTTTCTGCAAATATAAAATTGCTTTAAAAAACCTTTACATCTATTAATTTAAAAAGTAATTTCACTCACGCCTTTGTTTTTTGTTTGTTTGTTTTGTAAATGTGCCCACTAGAATTAAAATGATGCACGTGGCTGACATCTGTGGCTTGCGTCTCCAGTAGCTACTTAGACCTGCTAAACAGCAGGCCTGGGATCATTTACAAGGCAAAACCTAGCGTTTGCTATGGCCCAGAGATGGTCAGAGTTGATGGACTCCAAGTCACTTGAGGTCCGACTGGGAGGACGGGGTCAATACTGAAGGACCTTAATTCTCTCCTGCCTGCGGTTGCTCTGGGGACTTCAGCGACCTCCTCCCTGCACCCCATACACCCACTGCGCGCTCGCGCTCGTTACTCCGGTCTCCAGCGCTCCTGGAAGGGCACCCGGTTGCTTCCCAGAAGCGCAGCCTTCTAACCTTTGCAGCCCCGGGACCGGGCGGGAACTCTCGACCCAAGAAGCCGCCCTGCAGGGAGTGCAGTTTCCTCGCCTCGCGTCAGGCGGGGTTCCACGGGGCTCACTTCCTCCGGGATGAAAATCTCTGCTGCTGGCTGCAACTTGCCCTGGGTAGTATTTTTGACTGAATGCCTGCATTTTTGCAGAGGTCTGTGAGTTCGTTTTTTATAAACCCTAAAGCTGGAGTGGAAAGAACCTCCTTCTTCCCAGTGGTACCCTAAGGCGCAGCAACGCGCTGAGCCCCTTTGGACACCTCGGGGTGATTTTTCTGGGGACGGTCACATCTCTGGGATTTGCTGCCACTCCTCTGTGGATCTCTGTAACCAAAAGGTGTGAATGTAAATTGGGCACCCCTTGTTTGGGCTATCGCCCTTAATCGGTGCAGTGTTGAGTATTCAGATGTGGATTGAGGACGACAGCCTCCAGACACTTTCATTCTGCATTTACCTTCCTTTATTTTCTAACACTCCAAGCACACAGCAAAGCACAGAGAATATTGTAAGACACCCATGTACACCCCACCCAGATGCAATAACGTTAATATTCTGCATGTTATAAAGACATAATCTGTCGTAAGTGAACAGTGGCATTGCCACCTCACCCACGTTTTGCCTTTTTTTCCACCCAAAGGAAGCCCCTCTCCAGGTATACCTTTATGTGAAGCTCTATTGTTTTGACCAATGTCCAGAAATATTTATTGGATATTTCAGAGGCAGCAGCCATAGTTCTGGGCAGTGAGGATGGAGCCAGAATCCTAACACTTAATTAAATTCTAGTAAGGGAGACAAATGAAAAACAAGCAAATGTGAAAGTGCTAAACAAAAACTAAAGCCAGGAAAATGAGAATTGAGGGTGTTCCTGCTGTCATTTTCACATCCTCTTATGCTCTTGTCTTTTTGGGGAGCTTGTCGTCCTGGTAGGCCCCTGTACCCTTAGTGGTCAAAGTACATAGACAGAGATGTTTGCATTTGGTCCTACCAGGAGCCCCAGACCCTCACTGGCTGCAGATAGTTTTGTGTAAATATCTTGACTTGGAACACGGCCATCATATGGACTTCCCCTCCGTGAGAAGTGGTCTTGAGGTGTCAGTGTCACTTGGGAGAGAGTTTTTTCTCGGGCGCTCCGGGCAGATGGCATGTTCACTTGCCTGAGCCCCTGGGAGAGATTCTCTTTGTGTGAGCCTGAACCCCAGGCTATGTGTGGGGGATCCACATCAAGGAACAATATCGTCCTGGGCTCTCCAGAACTCAGTGGTGATTTCATTTTGGAGTTTCCTACGTCCTGTCATTTGAGGAGTTTTCCTACTTTTTCTAGCTTGGCTATAAATTTAAAACATGTTTTTGGTTATATTTTATGGAGTGGTTCTGTGAGTTTGGAGGAGGAGTTCTGTGTCACCTCTGATTGCCATGCTGCCAAGAATACAAACTGTGTCTTTATTGACTTGTCTCAGCCCCTTAAATCTCCCCTTCTTTCTCTAGCATTGTGATTAAAAGCACGGATCCCAGAGCCAGACCCACTGAATTCAAATTCTGGCTTATTAAATGTGGACCTGGGGAAGCTAATTAACCTATTCTCTCACTTCTTCAGTGAGGACAATCACTTGTAAATTTGTTCGTATTATTATATCACTGATCTCTTTGTATTGTTAGAAATATTAAGTGAGCTTTTGATAAAGTGTTTAAAATTGTGCCTGGAACCATGTACGTGCCATATAAGTATTGGCTACTATTTTGGGGGATGGCGAGTGAACAGTTGTCTCAGATCACTAATGAAATAGTCAATTTTTGCAAGCCAGGCACGATGGTGCACATCTGGACTCTCAGAGCTCAGGAGGCAGAAGCAGGAGGCCAGTCTGGACTATGTAATGAGACCGTATCACAAAACAAACAAACCCTAGGACCCTAGAGCACTGTGGAATCACTACCATGTATCTACTTTATTCTGTTTTTACCCAGTTGTTTTTACAGAGAAGAGAGATGAAGAGTCATAAGAATGAAAGTCCAGAGCAGATAAGCTATTGTGAATTGGATGGTTCTAGAGGCTGATCTGTCCAAGCATGGCCCAAGAAAGGTGTGATTATGCCAGCATGCTGGCCTATGCTTCTTTGATTAAAATTTGAAACTTAAAAAGGGTGTTTCAGATTTTGTTCCTGTCTTGTGCTATTTTTGCATGCATTTTTTACTGACAAGAATACCACTTTTGGTTAGACGGTGTATTCCTGTGAGATGCAAATATGGCTGGTTTCTTCTCTTGAGCCTCTGAGCTATCTGCTCCAGCCTGAGAGGTAGAGCTTTGCATGCTTTGTTATATATCTGTTGTATGTGTCAAGCTGTAAATTGTTACTAAAGATCGACATTCACTCTATGAAGCCAGAGAATCTTGGCTTAGGTCCAGATGTTAATGTTGGTGAATAAGACTAATTTAATACATAGAGTTCTATGCTATGCCTGTGGAAAGACAATGTAGGGTAGCGTGGTCTTTGTTCCTCCAGTAACAGATGTTGAGTACTTATATATTAGTCAGCTTTCATCAATGACAAAATATTTGAGAAAATCAATGTGAAGAATGAAAGTTTATTTTGGTTCATAATTTCAAAGGTTACAGTTCATTGTCAGCTAGATGCATGGTTTCTGGGCCTGAGGTAAAGCACGGCCTGCAGAGATGGTATGGTAAGGAACAGCTGGTCACTTCATGGCAGCCTGGAAACAGAGAAAGAAAGAAGGGACCAGGGATATACCAGTCAAAGGCTCCTCACCCTAGTGACTTACTTCCTCTAACCAGATCTCACATCCTAAAGTTTCCACCAGCTTCCAATAGTGCCACTGGCTGGGGCCAGCCTTCCCCCACACAAGACCTTGATCTAAAATATAACAATTATGGGTGAAACATTGACACTTTAAAGCTAACTGCTGTCTCCAGGTTCCTAGATATTCTTCTAGAATTAATCTATACAGGTAAATATTACATACACACACACACACACACACACACACACACATACTTTGTAAAGCTGGCACTATCCAAAGCACACTACTGGGTTTCTTGCATGACACTGTATCTTGAAAGTTTTTCACATCAGCCTATATGCTTCATTGTAGCTGCTTCATTCTGTTAAGGATGGCATAGTATTCTTTGAGTATATTATAATTTATATCAATAATCACCTACCTATGTATATTTAGGTTGTTTCTAGTTATTGCATACTGAAAAAAAAAAGCTCACCCACAAATGCTTGTACATTGTTTCATAGACATGGGACTATATCAGCAGGATAACTACTGGACTCCTCCCCTTTAAGAAAAGCACACATATATCCTCTTTAAAGGCTTTAAGAAATAGTAATGCATGCTATTAAATGAACTAATGAGATATGGGAGCACAGTGCAGCAGAGAGCACTGTGGAGGTTGGATCCCAAGATCTTTATTTCACTCTGTTAATTTGTTGTGTGATATTTTCGTTACTTGTCTTGTTGCTGAGACAAACTACCTGACACCCAACATTAAAGGGGGAAGGGTTTATTTAGCTCATAGTTTGTAGAGCTTTCAGTACATAATTGGCTGGCTCCAATGCAAATGGCACATGGGAGAGGGCAACAGTTCATGGCAGTAGAAAATCACAAATGCAAGTAATGGAAATGTGAGACAGACCTCTTTCTTTCTCTTATATTGTATCCAATCTACTGGGGTTAGGGTGGTGCCAGTCCAATCAGTGGAGTGATCCAGCAATTACCCACCCTTAATCTCAGCACCCTAATCCTAGCATTGAACCATGAATCAATGACAAACTCTAGATTCAGTCACTTCTAAAAAAATACCCTATGATTGTGTGAGGTTTTAGGGGGACATTCAGACACAAACCATAGCATGTGACTTTGGGCACATCTTTTAACATCTGTGAAGTATAGTGTCTTAATTTATGAAGTGGAGCTCTGCGTCAGTCAACGTGGAGGGAGGGAGGTGGGTGAACCCACACGAATTTTCAGAGCACCTCTTCTTCTGGCTTTCTCAATTTACTCTGAATCTTTTCCTTGCTAAACTATGTGAAGTCTTAGTTTTAGGTTCTAGTATTTTCTGCCAGGATAGTGCACCTTGGTAAGAACACACCGTGTAATGAAAACAGGCATGGAGAGTGAGGAGTCCAGCCTGGGTTCCTACCCCAACTGCATGACATTGGGAAGTCCCTCTTATAGTAGAATCCCACTCCATTTTTGAATGGATAAATTAAGAGTGAGCTTTTGGAGTTGTAAAGTAGGCCAAAGCTCCATTTTCTGTCTTTCACATAGGGAAACTTTTGCAGGATGACCTGTCTTTGTGATGGTTAGTCTTTAAACTTGACTGAAACTCTAGTAGCTTCATTCTTTCTGCTTGGGAGGGTGGTAGGAAGGCTGAGGATCCCCTGGTACACAGGAGAAAGAGAATTACTAGTGGAAGAGACTAGTTAATCCCCACAAACCAGAGAGTACCACTGAGGTTCTGGCTGGAGCGCTGCTATAACAAGGAACCATTTATGCCCTGCAGCAAACCCTGAGCTTTCCTGGTGGTCCGGTTGTTCAGAAGAGACTGGATGGAATAAGGGCACTAATGTGAGGCCTGAGCAACCAGAAGCAACTCCAAGAATCTGAGGTCCTTAATCTTTCCACGACTGGCGTTAATGACCAGTGGCAAAAGAAGATCTTAGTTAATCAAAGACTGCTGTTGGTTGGAAATGGAAGTGTAAACATAACCTTAATTAATGAACTTTGCTAATAGTTTTTCCTTATAAATATTTTAGCTCCAGTTGGGTTTGAGCTTTTAAGGATTACTGGGGAAGAGTTACTCAAGGAAAGGGCGGTCTTAGCAAGAGGACTGAAGTGATTTTTTTTATAAAACTAAGAAATGTGGAGGAACAGAATTACTGTTGTATGAAGTATCTTACTTCACTCAGGAAGACCCCAGCTTCTACTTGAATCTTGTTCTTTTCTTGACCCTATTTGCCATTATGCCCATTCCAGTTTTCCTGAATGTTCAGGCTGGGGAGAACCTCCACCATCACAGAATTCTGGGGTAGGAAAGGAGTTCAGCTATCTCCTTAAATCAAGGGCTTCTTCTGCTTTTAGGGTATCTGAGGTCGAGCAGTGCCCTGGCACTCAGCCCTCATAGGCTGCTGTAAAGATGGCTGCAGACTTGGTTAGCTTGCATCCAAATCAAGCCCTGAAGACTTCTGTGTTCAAGTTCCTGCTTTGTCCCTTGGAAGAGACATACTTAGACAATCTGAGAAGCTCAGTGTGTGGAACATTGCTGTCTGGCTCAGAATTTTTCCCCCATAGCCACAAATAAAGCTAGGCCTCTCTTACCTCTAGAGCTTTCTTATCCAATTCTACCTCAATCTTCCCTCCCCAGAAGCACTGAGTCCGTGATCACACCACACCCTCTAGACCTCCTTCCTCATTGCTGTGGTCATTTGGAGCACAGAGACTTCCTGGCCAGTTCCTTGGAGTAGTCTTCAAGGGATGCTTGTTTGGGGTTCTTTTCTGCTAACTGGTGACTTGCTCATATCTACATCTGTTCAGTGTCCAGATGCCAGGTTTGGAAACTGGGCTTCTGGAAAGAGAACCACTGAGGTACTTCTAAGAAGTGTGATGATTGTCTTTCAAATAGGGACTATGTTTGAAAGAATCTGTCCTTTTTCCTAGCTCCTTTTCATGACCCTCCCTTTCTTGACAGCTTTACTCTGTTCTCCACATGGATGACCCATCCGTCTGTTTTAGACTGGCACCTATTTTCAGGTTGCTCTGTTTTAAGCTGGTGTCTAACTTTGCAGTTTAGCCCTTTTGACATCAGCTGTGACCTCTCAAATGGCCCAGCCCTGCTCTGTAGCATATCGGTGAGGTCTGGGGAAATATTTGTCTCCCTCTCCTTCATGGGGGCACATGGTAGAACACTATTAGAGTGAACTCCTGGTCTGAGCCCGCTCCTCGAGGCTGTTTGGTGAGATCAACTAGAATCTTTGTCTGTTAGGTTATGCTTTCCTGAGGCAGGATGAATCCATAAAAATACAGGGATATGGGCCCCATCTTCCTTGTCCTCCCCTAGTGCTTCCCACTCTCAAGAACACAACGCTTCCTTTTCCAATTCTCAAAGTCTCCACTCAGGCCTGAGAATGTCAGTTGTACTTGGGGTGGCAGGAGGAACCCTGAATGGCTCTCCAGACCAGTCTTACACTTTGGATTTAGTAGCTAAGACTTTGATCCTTTTAAAACAAATTGGATCTAATTGTCAACCGGGCAGAACCTAGCAGGGAGGAAAAACAGGATCTCCTCACTTCTAGCAAGCAGTGAGAACTAAAATGCCATTGCTCACTTGCCATTACTCTGTTTCTATGCCCCAGTGCTATTTCTATAGCTCATTCTAATACAGTGGTGCCTTGGTTCACGAACTTAATTTGGCCATGTCTGTGGTTGTGCAGGAAAGAGGACCACAGTTGTGTTTGTTGCCTGATGTAGAGTTTGCAAACAAAAACAAAATTTTGCCACTTTTGTCTGAGAACCAAATTGTTCACAAACAAAAAATGTTTAAGAGCTGAGGTACTGCTGGATCTTCCTGGGTGCAGCCGCCAGGAGAATGACCTCTGATTTGTAAATCCCATTTCTTCCCTGAGGGAGCCTTTCCCATCTCTTTGGGCATGAGACCTCTACCAGATCCACAAGGTAGATACTGGTGCTGGGTCAGCTTTTACAATAGCATAAGAGTGACCCCCTCCTCCCTTTCCATTTGCCTGTCCTTCCAGTGCAAAAGGCATCTGCAAACATCTATATTCTGGTCATGAGGCCTTCAGGGTCCTGCTGGACTGTGAAAATGTCTGGTGCTTCTGAGCATTTTAGTACTCGCAGGGGCAGGTGAATCAACCTGGGAAATCTTTGACTGCCGAAGCCATCGGGCCACAGCCCGCCCTGTGGTGACCTTTCCCACTGCCTTCCTGCAGACACAAAGCGGACATCCCCAGGGACAGCTGTCAACTGCAGCAGCCACTACAGGAAACTAGGTTCTGGTTTTACTGAAGAGATTCGCTTTGCCTCCATGCTGAGGCCAGGGAAGGTTTTCCAAGGCCAACTAATGCCTTTCCCTTTGTCCCTTTTTCCAGCTCTATCTTTTGCCTTTTCCTGACTTTGTTCTTTGTTAGAAAGGTCCAGAGTGGCAGAACAGTGACTGTGTTGTGCAAGGCATGTAATTTTGACCCCCTCTGCTCCTAAAAAATCAATACTCCTTTTGAGTCTCAGTGGAGAGTGTTTTATAGACTCCCTCTGAGCAGCCCAATCTGTAAAAGCTGATATTATCTGATGACCCTTCTCATACTTATACAATTTAAAAAAAAATATTTCCAGAACCTCTTGTTCCCCTATAACTGAGACTTTACTGCACATATCTGATTTGTGACATGAAAATATAGTACATCTTAATCCATCTAGTTTGGAAGGAAAAGCTCTCCTCATTAACATACCCTAAGGCACCAGGGTATGACAAAGGTCATCAGCTGACATGGAGGACTGCAGTGGAATGGAAGCATGAAATGCCCAGCCATGTTAAACAGGAGAGGGAGAGCTCAGCTACGGGCATGGTATAGAGTTGGAGAAGAATTTACCAGCTCGAGAATCACAGTCACCTGTTGTCTTCAGCAGCAGCATTGCAAAGACAGAAAGCACCTATGTTTGCCCCTCCTGTGGTACATGGCATGTCACAAGAGGAGAAGCAAGCAATTTCCACTTAATTGCAAAGTTCCAGAGCTAGAAGAGATGTCAAGGGTGGCATAATCCTGACATTATGAACTGGTGGCCTGATCGGACTTTGTAATGGACAAGTCTCTTTGGACCCTTTTTTTTTTTATCATGTCCATTTTGATTTGTTTCGTGGTTGGTTTGTTTTAAACTGAATTTGTTGTTAGAAGCTAAACATCAGGAGATTTCATATAAAAATAAAGTTGGGGAGATATTCTTAAATAACAAAAGCTCTGGTATGTTCAAGATGCATGTCTGAATGGGAATGAATGTATGAGAGTGGTGGCCCTCTCACACCCTGGAGTCTGCAGTCCTCACCCCATGGTCATGCTCACTTATGGTGACCCAGATACCAACGGCATCTGGCTTTGTGGTCTTTCATTTAGCCCTCCTCACTCTCCTAACTGAAGGAAGAGGAGCCGAGGATAAAGTGACTCCTACGGTTCCCCAGGGAGTAAGACAGTTCTCTTGAGTGTTCCCTCTGGCTCCTGAGAATTAGGTCTTTTTTTTTTTTTATCAGATTGGTTCTTCAGTGTGGTTTTCTTGTTTCCAAAGTAGCATCTTTTTAGTGTGGTGATGGTGTGACTTCTGGACTTGCAGTTTTTATCTCTGAAGTTTTCCCCATTCACCTGCGACAGTCAAGTCTGGTTTCTATGTTTGCTTTTATCCAAATAACATTTTCTTAAGGCATTATAATAGCAATGCTAAGAGTTCATTTCCACTAGATCTGTCCTGCAAGAAGTGCTACAGAGTGACTGTCCTTGATGTTGAGATGAAAATAAGTTAGGCTGTGTGAGGAAATACAGACCTTCAAGTGAAGGTAAATATATGGGCAATTATGAGGCTAGTGTAGTAATTTTTTTTAATTTTTTAAATTTTATTTTAAAGAGGATAAAACAGAACAAATCTAATCAAAACAAACCAGTGTAAGAGATACAGGACTTCATTACAAAATCAGCAATAGTTACCATAATGCCTTTTGATGTCTTCAAAATAGCTGCAGATAACTTCGAACACAGTACAAATCAAACAGAACAAAATAGAGTAGAAACAATAAAAACAAAACAATGAAAGCAATAAAGAACTTCAAAACAAGCCTATAGTAAATCCAAAAATGCTACTATAATATATCTTGCTATCTTTGGAATAGCTGCTACTACCATCAAATTTGACATAATCAAACAAAACAAAAGAGAATAAAACCCAACTTGACAAAACAATGGGAACAATATAAGACTTCAAAACAAGATCATAGGGAATCAACAATGGCTATAACCCTCAGAAGGAGATCCCCCTTAGATGTCACACTGCCTACCACTATTGTCTGAACCTATGATCAGACCACTGGCCCTGGACCTGCAATGTTAGCGAAACACCAAAGCACCACAGGCATCAAATTGCATTTCATCTCTATAGCTATCATCACAGCCTGTGTTTCTCTGGATAAGATGGTCACTTACAGGGGTGGGGTGGGGGTTAGTACTTCTTCTTCACCACCCCATGCACCAGAAGGGGCTAGGATATGGGTATTCCCAGTCCAGTGGCAGCCTGCGCATGGTGCTGGTTCCCAGACTGGATTTGCTTGCTGGTGTGGTCTTATTCTCTTTTCTCCCCAGTCTGAGAGTGGTACTGACTCATGGGGAAAGGCTTGGGTCTGGTTGTTCCCAGTCCAGTGGTGGCTGGGGCATGGTGCTGGTTCCCAAAATGGGCTTGTTTGCTGGTGTTTGGCCTTGTTTTCTCTCCCCCCAGTTCTCGAATCTAGTGTTGTAATTTTTGTTTGTAAATTCACTCTACCTTTTCTTTAAGATTTTAAAAAGTAGTGCTAATTCGTCATTTTGGAGGCTAGGAAAAAACCACACAGAACACCATTCACTCAGATTCTACCACCTGGTGAAAGCTGCTGGCAATAACTCAGTGGGATTAGTGATCATTGTAACATTAGATTGGGATCTTGGTCTATAGCCTCATCACTTCCTGTTTTACTCCCCCTTTAGTGTTTTTTCATGTCTCTGAATTTTCCCTAGTGACTGTTAAGGATTTTGCATGTAACTGGCTTCTGTGTGGTTCTTGCAGCCATCCTGAGGGAATGAGCCTATCTTGGGCAACATTGTAGTCTTGCCCCTTCTTTTTCCCACTCTGCATCAGTCACCTCAAGGTCTCATTTTGGTCTTATAAGGTCCAAACTCCCATGTGGAACCTCGATGTCCTTTCACCTCATACGACCAGGGTGGCCAAACAATGGAGTCTCCTGCTATCACCAGATATGCCCCTCAGCCAACAGGAAAGGCTCCCACCCTCCGAGCTCACCTATACGGAGCTAATGGTACCCCACTTGGCCCTCCACTGAATGCATTTCTCCTTTCAGCTGGGTTGTGACATTATTCAAACATGTTAATCATCCTCCTGCAGGACCAGAGTCACCTCACCTTCTTTCTACTATCAGGTTTGCCTTCCACACCCCCGCTGGTTTACACAGCTCTCGAGTGCAACCCCATGGTCTTACACGGTGTGCTATATCCCCCTTCCCAGGGCTATCAACATGACTGATCAACTGCTCCAACCACATCTGTCTAGCTAGCCATCACCAAATCCTGAGGTAGGGAATCCCTTCTTCAACAAGGTGAAGACAAGGTAGACCAGACTCCACCCAGTGTTAATATACAGATTTAGATAAGAGATAAAAGTCTATTCCTTCTAAGGTAAAGCTTTCAAGAAGTTTAAATGTCAGCTCTTGTGTGTGTGTGCATGTGTGCCTATATGCGAGTGTATTTTAATAGGGATCAATATTTGGTTAAAGACAGAAAGACTCAGCATTCTAGTAGGACCTAGATGTAGACAGAGAAGAGAAATCTCAGCTTTGCAGTGTCCTGGGATCCCTGAGTCCACTCATTGGCTGGTATTTGGTGTCTTCTTCAGTTAAAGACCCTGTGTTCAGTAGCTGGGTGGCCACTTGCTGGGTAATTTGGGGTAAAAGACCACATATCATTTGACCTCATCTTTCTTATCCTTGAAATGACAAAACCTTTGTCATCAGTGGCCACTGTACTTGGCATGCTTCTGATGTTTTGTCTGCCCTGTCCTCCTCTTCCCTTCTTTCATTCGCATGGCCCCTTTGCCTCATTCAGTAAGCACAAAACTCTGAGTCCCACACACAATTCTCCAAGACTATGCTAGGTACTTTGCTTTAGCTGAAGTTAGTGGAAACCCTCACTTTACAGTAAAGGGAAGGCGGCCTTGTGTAGTGAAATTAGCATTGTATTGGACTCAGACTCCAATCCTGATATTCTGTGAGTGGTCAGTGCTGTGTGAGGATATAGCAGTGAGCCATGTAGAGAAGAAATACCTTGTGTTCATCTTTCTAGCTGTGTGCCCTTGGCCAGCTTTTCACCTGTCTTATCTATACAATAAGAAGTTTGGAACTTCTCCTAGGGGTTGTGAAGGTTGGCACTAATCCTGTGGTCTTTCCTGAAACTCAGTGCCTGTTCATTAGTCCCCTTTGCCCCATTAAGCCTGAGAGATGTGACAACACTTTTCTTTGTGGCACGTGGCCCTAGAGACCTCTCTGCTTGTCCTTGTTGTTCTAATGCATTGGTTCTCATTAGATTGCAAATTATGGCATTGGATACCATAACTAGTTTTTAATAATTCTAGTACCAGGAGGCTTGTAGGCAGTTTTGAATGTTTGTTAAAATTCTATAGCAAGGTGGCTGTAATTTGCTTGTGGTTAGCACATAAAAATGAGAGTCGAAATCCACGCCACCTTCTATTAGCAGTTGCTTTGGCAGCTCAAAGTTGGTCCTGAATTTGGCTCTTGGCTTGCTGTTGTGGTTTGGGTGTGGAATATTCCCTCAAAGCCTCATGTACAGAGAGTTGGGGCTTGTGAGAGGAGACTGGATTATGGGGGTGCTACATCTGACTTGCTGTCAGGAGGTTGGAACTGGTTAGAGGTAGCTCTCTGGGCTGCCTTCTCTCCCTGCTTCCTTGCCATAATGAGATGAGCAGCTTTCCTCCACCCAGGCCCTTCTACCCTGCTGTTTCTGTGTTTAACCCAGCTGACCATGGACTGAAACTTCTGAAACTGTGCGCCAGAATAAACCTTTCCTCTTTAAATTGCAGAGTCAGGAATTTTGTCTTAGGGACGAGGAGGAAAGCAACTAAGACATTTGCTTTGGGGTCAGATTCAAACTACCCTCCCATCCTGTCTTTTTATCATGTCAAATTTTTTTGACAGATGTTAACCAGTTTGAACTTATTTACTATACAATTCGCTGGCAAGTTATTCAAATACAGATTGTGGTGTAACATTTAGGCAAATCATCAGTATGATCAATTTTGTAAAAGAAACATCTTATGGAACAAGTGCTATGATATTTTGCAATAAAATGAATAATGAGTATAAAACTACTATATGCCAAATAGATATTCTCTGAATATCTTTATCAAAGCAAGATACCTAAATCAAAAAATGATTGTTTATATGTTAGCAAATATGATGCTGTTATTTGTGGCATTTTATTATGAATTTTTAAGTTATTTAACATAATTTATATTTTGACATATTTACTTTCTGAATATCTTGTGTTTTATGTAATACATTTTCTTTTTTTATTTTAAAGAGAAAAAAAATCACGTCAAATTTTTGACCCTATTATTTACCATTTTGTTTAGTTGTAAGCTTTAATTCTGAAAATCAATACAAAGGATGTTATAATTTTCTGAATCTGTAAAATATTCATGCATTGACTTTGTTATTATCACATGATCAAATCTACCAGCAAGAATAAAAATTATAGCCACTGAAATTATTCTAAATATTGTAGTACCTCAGTTCAGGAACTTGATTTTTTCCACAATTCTGGTCACAATCCAAGCTGAACAAGAACTGAATCAAATTCAATGGTTAGGTTCAATGTTGACCTTATGGAAAAATTGGATTTGGTTCTTGTCCAGTTCAGTGTGCAACCAGAATCAGAGAGAGAATTGAGTTCATGAACCAAGGTACCACTGTAATATTTAGAGAGCAAAGAAAGAAACTCCAGAAGAGATATTAATATATTTTGAACAATAAGGATGTGATTAGAAAAAAGTAACTTGAAGGAAAGTCTTTTTATTTAAATGAATAAAAAATTGTTTTTACTGCCTATAGTTACTCTGAGCCTTGGAGAATAATGGAAAGAAAGGAGAGAGTCAAAGAATTTACTAGTGCAATATCAGACACAGTGAGGTCCAAGATGTCATACAAAATAATTATTCTCCCATGTTATCTGATTCTTGATTTCTTCTACTTATTCTAGGAATAGGAACAATTGTTGGAAGTGTCTCAGTTTTGCCCCAAAATACATGATGCAAATTCCTCCCCCAACTAGACTTTCCCTAGGGGTGTATGGTACGAGTGGTGGTATAGGTAAGCTCTGTGTGTCCCTGGGCTGGGGCCATGGATACTACAAAGTGAACCTGGGAATGAAGCTGACTGTTTATCAGAGGTGACAGTCAAGACAGAAAAGAATGCACAGCCTTATGGAGACACCCAGAGCAGGCCAGGGAAAGGCAGGGATGGAATCGTGTGAGCGTCTCAGGAAGGTGACATGGAAGAAACAGTGGTTCTATGACAGCATGGGAGCATAAAGATGAGTGGGCGGAGCAGATGCAGAGGGGACAAGATCTGTGCCTAGCAAGCGGAGCAGGCTAATTACTTACTGGTGAAATGACTCAACCAAAAACATTACACAATCAAGACATGGCCGGTGGACTGTTAACTCACCTGCTTCTCACTTGTCCTCCAGGGTAAAAATAACACCAAGGTATTATTGATATTATTTATGCTCTGGGTAACCCTACGTTTCTCTGTACCTCAGTTTTACCTATATTAGAGGATGATCACATGACTCACACATCTCATTAGGTTGCTCTGGTGCTGGAATAATATTTCCACGAGAAAATGTTCTTTTATCTGTTCATTCATCCAAGCAACAACATATTTAGCCCCGTGGGGGGTGGAGTGCAGGAGGGAGCCAGGGTATGAGACTCCCATCAGGTCAGGAGCTATAACCAGCTCTATCGGGAGAGAGAACTGCAAATAATGACTAGAGACATGTGAGCACTGGCTTTGGAAATGCTCTCCTGGCCCCTAAACTGCTGGTAATTGTATCTTTTCTCTCTTTTCATTAACTGCTAAAAGGATAAAATCTTGATACTGGCAGAGAGGCATCTCTTGTGGGCAAGTCAGTCGGGAGCAGCGTCCACACACAGCAGCCTCTGGATCCGAAAGGTCTCAGGCGCTCCCGCCCCTCAGCTCTGCGGCAACTGTCTGACTGACTCGTCTTTCCTTGAAAACCCCAACACTCTGCTCTCAGATGGGGGTGCTCAGCTCCATAGGGAAAAATGAAAGAACAGAGGAATCTGAGGGGTGGACACGCTTTGCCTCCATGATGCTGTGTCTTCCCTGGTAGACAGTGAACAGTATTGCATGGACAGTTTGACTTTGAGAAAGATTCAGAATGAAGCCTCCCAGCTCCTCTCTTCTTAGTGGACATTGGTCAGAAGACCAATTGCTTTGTCTTAGTTCACATCCCTCCACTTTCTACCTGGGCTCTGGGGCAGAACAGTTGCTAGGGGCCCCCACAGAAAGATTAGGAAGAGGTGAAAAGGTAAGGTCGGGGTGGCAGGTAGTGTTTACTCTCTCACGGTCCCTGTGTAACCCAGAATGAATGAGAAGACAGCAGATAAGGTAATCAGCACAACAGGCTGGTTGCTTCATAGGGACACTGGTTACAATCTTCGGAAACCCTAAGAGTGTTTTTTGATAAAGGGAAAAATCATGGGATTGTTTTCACTGTTGAATTTCCTCAGAAAAGCAGGCCTTTCCAAGAAGATAGCTTGATACTGTCTACAAACACAATTAGTTTGGGGTCCCTTGCCACACGACAGTAAAGATGTCTTTAAACAAAATAAGAGGGAGATTAAATGATTACATTAGGAGCGCAAATATATGTACGATAAAAGTTTTATGAGCTCCCCTTCCATAAAAGGGGCTCCACAAAAGCAATATTTATTATCCTGGTTCCAAGGCACAGGGAAATGTAGCCTCACTTATTGCAAGTCTGTAACTGTATTTATATCTTATGATTTGTTTTTAAAATTATAATTATTTTTCAAGAAAATTCAGACCAAGCATCATATTGGTATTATTAACACGACTTAGTGCTGAATTGTTGAATACTCTGGCTTTATACCATGTATCTCTTCTTCTAGGAAATAGCTCAAAATTCCTCTTGAAATATAGCAAAACTATTGCAACAAAACATTAAAATATTAATAGATGTGACCACTTGCAGAGATTATAAGACCCTCCTAGTTGCAGGGTTTTAATAGTGGGTTTACTGCCTCTCAGGAAGTAGACAAGAACTGATGATTATGCTAAATAACACCCTGGGCATCACTGTGATTTTTTTTCTTTTTAGGGATTATGAATAACAGGCAAGATCTGCCTTGGATGTCACTTGCTTTTGCTCCTGGATGATTGCTATTTTAATACTGATCCTTCCCAGGGCCTAGCAACTATAAGATTTCAGGTAAAGTCATAAAAATTAAAAAAAAAATAACCTGTGAGTTTTTTTTTTTAAATAACCTGTGAGTCTTCCTAATTTAAAAAAAAAAAAATAACCTGTGAGTCTTCCTACCAGGCATTTTGTACTAAAAGGAGTATTTCCATCTTGGTTGTCATATTATGTTTTGTTTCCTCTTAGTAAAGAAAAGAGAACATGGTGTTACTAATTTTCCAGAAGGAGCTTGGGCTTTAAGGAAGAAGAATGACATTATAGACAATCATATGGACTATGTCACAGGAGGGCCCTTTCTCAATCCTGCTGGGCTGAATAAGCTTTGGGCAAGTCCCTCTAACTGCTTTGAGACCCATTGTTTTTTATTTGAAAAATGAGAAATATAACTTCCCACACAGAATTATGAGAAGCAAATCATATGAAGCTTTAAAGTCCTCAGCATCTGATCCCTAGTGAGCATTCACTAGACATGAACTCCTATAAGGAGGGTGTTATTTGAAAAACTAGTGGATCTATGGAACCTACACAAAATTTTCTATCACTGAGTTCCCCCAATAATGTCAAAAGCAAACAAGAAAGTGTCTTCACCACAAAAGAACTCAGGAAATGAAATAGGAGATGAAAGAAGAATTCAAGAGGCAGGAATGGGCTAGTTAAGATGCAGGCAGGTGTCAGAAGCATGATGGACATCACCCATCACTAGCACCCAGTTCTCCTGTGACTTTGTGACTTCATCACCTCACAAGTATGGTGCAGCCTGATTACTAAGTTGCAGAGTTAAAAGAAATGCCATAGACTAGCCAGCCTGAAGCCTCATTCCATAGCTAGAGAGCTACAGAGGAGGAGCATGTGCCAAGACCCCACAGCTTGTGAGACATGAAACCAGTGGCCTGGTGCTGGGCTTTGGGCCATTTTATATGAGTAAAATGTGTCTTATGCAAATTTTTTTTAAAAATCTGTTGTTAGAACAAAAAATTCTGATCATACAGGGACAGAAGTGTTGTTCTGAAAAAAAGATGTTGTTCCGAATTGGTTCTGTGTTATATCTAGCAAGCATACATCTTAACAAGTGCGATGGGGTCACTAAGTCACAATAATTGATTTTCAGGAAAGACATCTTCTGCGGATGCAGTGAAGCCTCAGCATTGCCAAAATACAAGGAAAACCTGGTTCCATATGTTGTTATGGTCAGCCTATGTTTTTGCCCTTAACCTTGCTGAAGAATAATTTACTTATATAGGATATAGGTTTCAACTGTACAGTTTGGTGGGTTTAGAAAAATGCACACCACCACCTTATTTCAGAATCAAATCATGCCCATCACTTCATGTGTCTCTGAATTCAATCACCTCTCTGCCCCATTCACATGGCCGAGCAAGTACACCTCAAGGTCAGAATAGTTCTGGCTTAGTTCTAGCATTATTATGATGCCCCGGGGAAGAAGCAGTAAAAAGCAGCCTGTGTAGCTCTATGATCTACTTAGGAAACTGATATAGGAAACAATTGCGGCACAATACCCCTTGTAAGTCATCTGGGGTCAGAATGACAGGGGATGAGCTGCCTCCCACTTCTGGAGAAACCACAGGCCAGTGTGGTCAGGGAGGTGTTGTGGACTAAGGAGGGTCCATGGAAGACATGAGTGGGTGGTTTGGTGGGAGAAGGGTGGGCAGATAACTCAAGAGGGGGGCGGGAGGGCAGAGGCTGACCTCCAACATTTGCTGAACTGTCTTGGACCAGTAAGGAAGCCCTTAGCTGGAGGGCCGCAGCTTCCTGCTAAGCAGCCCCAGAAGACAAGAGGGGTCTGGACTAGGAGGGTCAGGCTGTTTCCATAATTACTGCATAATATAGCATATGTTGCATTAACATACATTATTTACTAAACAAATGCAGGTTTAAAAAAATGTCCAACTATGATCCTGCTGCCCTTTTGCTTTTGAAAATGGCCTTGGTGCCTCTCAGCCTTTGGCCAATTCTCCTGGGCTTTGAGAAGCCCCAGAGTGGGAGCAGTTGCCAAGCCTCTAATGACAGGAGCCCATTAAAGCCTGTGGCTGGATTCCTGGAACCACTGAGTAGATTAAGAAACAGAGCCAGAGAATTAGCTTGATGTGCACTCTGCCAAGGAGGGACACACGTGCCCAGAAGTGGTAGCTGTCTTGGAGGTGAGGCAGATGGAAAGGATGTGACTAGGTCGTTATGGCAGTGCTGCCAATAGCAGGCAGGCTCCAAGCATACCTCCAAAAACCCCTCCGCTTTGGGCAGCTCAGGCATCCCTGTGGCCAACAGCACTCACACTATCCAGAGCAAGAAGTGTGCCAAAAGCAAGGACAGGAAGAGAGGAGTGGGCAGGTAACATCAGGAACAAATGTGAGAACCACATATGCCAGGCACCGGATCAACAGGGAGGAATCAGACACTGCTCCTGCATCAGTGAGGAAGGTGGCAGAAAAATAAAGTCAGTTAATATCTTAGGATAGGTGTCAACTGACTGGTCTCTGTCTGGCCTGAGTTTTGTTCTCCTCAGATTTCTCTGTTGAAGTTCTAATCTCCACTACCTTAGGATAGGGCCTTATTAGGAGTTAGGACTTAACATAGGTATTGAGGTTAAAGGGAACTCATTAGAATGGGCATTATGAAAAAAGAAAATGTTGATACAGAACAATGTGGAGAGGGGAGAAGCCGTATGAAGAGACAGAAGAAGAAGGCCATCTTCAAGCTAGGAAGAGAGGCTTGGAGCAGACCTCCCTCCCAGCTTTTACAGGGAACTAACCCTACCAAGATCTTGATCTTGGACATCTGCTTTCCAGAACTGCAAGAAATAAATTTCTGTGGTTTAAGCCATCCAGTCTATAGTACTTAGTCCTAGAAAATGAATACGAGCCCTACTGGAGAACACTGGAGAGTCTTTGATCCAGCAGAAAGCTCAACTTCCAGGCCAAGGCTTGTCTGGGCTGGCACCTAATTGGTGAAAAAAGAGGAAGGGGAGTTTGGGTAGAGGTGCAACCTTCCCAAAGGTCCTGCATCTAGGAGCATCCTTTGAGAAACCCAAGTCTGTGGACCTGGGGCACCAGGTTGGGTATTGAGCCAGAAGCTTGAAGGCCAAACTAGGTAACAAGGCTAAGGGCAGGAAAATTCTATGGCAGACACTTTGCCCAGCATGGGCCTCTGAAAATTATATTCTTTAGAAATGTCCCTCATCTACTATGCCAGCTTCCTCCCCAGATTCTCATCTCAGGAAGCAAAGTTGTAAACCAGGCCACTGACCTTGTCTATATATTTACCAATGTAGATCAAGAACCTTTTTTTTTTTTCTTTTTGGCTGTAGTGTTTGATTTATGTGGGTCTCTTAGATTAGGTTAATTGTCAACAGTAAGGAGCACTCCTGTTGCAAAACTAGGAGAGAGGTTATCAGTGGCCTGTGTTTCCCCCTGGTTCTTCAGACAGAGAGGTGCGGATGACGCAACCGCTTGTTGACTTGAGACTGGCCTTGGGGGTGGTGTGGCTCACCTGCCTACAGACAGGCTACAGTGACTGATTGCCTGTCACCTGTAATCAGCTTGACATGGAGCCAGAAAACTTCCAAAGTCAGATTAGGGGGTGAGGTAATTGGCTGAGAACTGTGGATTTCTGTTCACTAATGTCCAAACAATAGGGAAGGCTCCTGAATGGAAGCAAACCAAAATACTTGACCATAAAAATCCTTTTTGGAAACATTGGGATAGAGTATGGTGGGGAAGGATGGGACACCGAGTAAACGAGGCTGGTTAGTGAGATTTTTCTAATGGGAATTTGGGAAGCACAGTACTTCTTGGCAAATGTGTAGAAACAGAAACCCGTAAAAACTGTAAGTTTGGGCCTACAATTTTTGGTCCTTGGGGAGGTCACATGAGAGTGAGCAACGAACTTTCTCAGGGCCAATTTCTGGACAATGCATCCTGTTTTACTGTCCAGAGAAAGGCAAGGACTATTCTCCAATGTTTTGTAGGCTGTCAAGAAGAAGAATAAATCTGAGACTGCTTTTAAATACTGGGTTTCAATTGCTTCCTCCTTCTGCAGGCAGATATACAGTCTTCTGCTATGATTTAGTGCCCAGGCCCAAGGGACTGGTGTGCTTCTGCAGGCTAGAGACAGCGCTTTCCAATTACTTTTGTGTTCTCTGCTGAGGACAAGCTTTTACCCCCCAATAAAGGAACGCTCAGGGCAGGTGCTTCACCTAGGGAAAGAAAGTTAGAGACCGCAACTGCAGCTTCTCTGGCTACTTAATTCTGAATTTGGGAAAGGGTCCACATAGTAATAGTAATAGTAATAGTAATAGTAATAGTAATAGTAATAGTAATAGTAATAGTAATAGTAATAATAGCAATTGCTACTTCTGTACTTGAAGAGATAGATGCAAATTACTCACATTCTCTCCTCTCTTGGTTCTAACCAATTAAGAGCTAAATGGGATCAAAAGGTCAATGATAGTACCTGAAGCACTGGTTGCTCCATTAAAATTGGACAGCAAAACCTTCCAACTAGCCATCCAGTCTTAACTTGCATACCAAGCCACATTCCCCTGAAAGAGAGGCAAGCTTCTCTGGTGACAGGAACTGGAAAGGGAGGAGAGTGGTAGGCAAGTGAAAAGCTAGGCAAGTGCAAGCCACACCCATGTTCCATTTGGGGACTCTGCCCCTGGCAAATGTGGCCCAGGGATTGCTTGGTTCTCATGATCTCACCAAGCACATGAGTTACTGGAGGATCATATGATGATGAAGTGGAAAAGGACAAGAGATCCTTACTCTGATATTGCTTTCTTCTGGCATGGCGCAAAGGCAACATAAGGAGCAGGATCATAAGTATGCTTTAGTAACTCTAATACTGCTGAGAACTTACCACGTGCCACGCTCTCCAATCAGATTAGTGCATACTATATGTTATTAAGTTCAGATGATGTCGGTTTCTGACGAGGAATCAGAAATCCTGACTTGGCCATTTTTTCTGAATAGCAACTGATTTTCTCAGGTCGAACTTTGGGCTAGCCAAGTGCTTTCACCTTATACAGTTAGCGGGAACCATGACTGGCCCAGGCTGGGTCTACTCTGGATGTTAGGGATCAGGATTGAGAAGCAGAGGCATATTCTGTAATTGATGTTCCAGGCATCTGGCCAATGTGATTGGTTCAAGGATGGGAGTTGCCTCAGCTTTGACCAAAAGGACATGATCTTGGGATTTTTATTGGGATCTGTCTCAGAACTAGCTGCTCTTATGTCAGTAAAAACTACTATCTGCATAGGTAACAAACATTTGGCTGTTGGGTGGGTCCTCATGGAGAGATCTCACCTCGGAAGAAATCAGAGCCCAAGCTCCAATGACTTTGTTTAGAAACCTGGATCCTGCAGTTCCTGCTTCAGGTGTACATCTGGTTTTTCAGGGGAGTCTATGTAATGCCCCCCGTCTCTCTCTATTCCTTCCTTCCTTCCTTCCTTCCTTCCTTCCTTCCTTCCTTCCTTCCCTCCCTCCTTCCTTCCTTCTTTTTTTCTTTTAGCTGTGTTTCTGCTCTGCACAATAAAAAAAAAAATCTAGGCTAATGTATTTGTGGGTCTTTCCAATAGAATGAAGGGTTTTCAGAGAGTTCATTGTGGAAATTAGGTAGGAAACTACACTTACTGAGATATGGGGTTTGAAGATCCTGTGCATTCAAAACAGGCCACTCTAACCTGTAGGCAGAACCACAGTCCCCAAAGATTCCAGCATTTTTACTCTTTTGAATTTAGGATTAAATACTTTGATTATTTACAGGAGTGCTAGCTGAAGATATCAGCAGCCATAAAAAAAATTCTTAGATTGGATTGATCAGTCTTGCTTTAGTCATTTACTGGGGACCCTGAAAGGATTGGATTTCTGAGGTCGTTTTGCTATGTGGGGAAGGGCCAGGAAAGGTGTAAGCTATATGGTCAGAGTATTTGGGGAGGATGAAGTGCATAGAGGTTTAGAAAGTGAACAGGAAGAACTGAAATGTAGGAAAAAGTGACAGTGGCAAATCCCAAAGATTATGTCTACAGAGATGTCACAGGAAGAATAGTGCAGACAAAGTCTTCCTGAGTTGTACTTTGGCAGTGGGCCACCTCTAGCTTAGACAGTGCTAGTGTATAAGAAGCCTACAAAATCCATCAGGAATATGGGTTCTCATAGAGGCTACTGCTGTGACCTATGTCCGAGACTTGTGGGATTGTGGCCACATGTGTGGTGGGGAATTGGGTTGGGCCATGTGTACACGCATGTGTGTGTGCAGTTGGGGGTAGGAGGTACTGGTTAGAATCAGTAATGGGCTTGGTTTGGCCGACAGGCAGCTGTCAGCCAAGGGCGTTTCCAGTCGTAATTGAGAAATGGCAGTGAGCTATCTCCCAGAGTGGGATGATAGTAATTAATTGTTCATTGATCCTGCAGGTCAACTAGAGGTCAGTGAAGTTACTCCAGTGGCCTGCTAGTTTGCCAGGCAGCCAGGAGCAGTGATTTGAGACCTCAATGGAACTGTCCTATGCCCTCAACCCTGATGCAAGGTAATGGGATAATTATGGTAACCTTTATGTCTGTTATTACAAATAATACACAAATGAGTCATCAGGAAAACCTCGTCAGCACAGTAGTTCAGACTTGGTGGGGGAAGGGGGAGGGAGAAACGTGTCTGGCAGTGGGAATCTTTTAAAGCACAGAATGGAATGCTATAATATGGTTGTTGTTATTATCAATATCAAAAACTTACGTAAGTGTCCATCTGGGTAAGAGGCTATGCCTGGAGAATTTCATCCCTGATCCACATATGTGATTTTGGGCTAAGACAGAGAACTCATGCACCATCAGAAGGGTACACAGATAGCAAGTTGGTGAAACAAGCCTGATTTCAAGCCTCAGTTCTTCTGCAAAGTCTCCCCTTATCTTCCATGTGCTTCCAGCCTCTAGATGTGTCCTGACACATGACAGCAACACACCTTTCATCCATACAATCTACTCGGCAACAGGAAGCATCCCTCTCCTTTGTGCAAAGTACTCATGTGGTGCTAAAGTTACACCTTTGTTCCTGTGGAGCTTATCTAATCCCAAATTATCTTTCTTTTGTAGGTCTCCCAAACTTTTCAAAGACTGGTCATGTAGGAGATGTTGGATATCTTAAACAGTAGCATGGCCAGTATGTACTGACTGTTATATTGGTTTCAGTATATTGTAAGCTCCCTAATGTTTAGCACATCAATAAATACTGATTGATTTTCAAAATTATGGAGCTTAATAAAAACCCTGGTGGGTGTGGTGAGTGTTGGAGGTGGGGGTTTCCATGGTGGAGTTTTGGTGGGCTTGTGTAGTGAGTGAGATGAGATTCCGGGTGTTGTTCTTTCTAGAAACTTCTACCTCTATATGTATGGCTAACGGGTGAGATTATTGATGGACTTTTCTTAGTGAAATATCTTGGAGAGATAGTATAACTATCTTGGAGTTATACTAAGGTTCGTGGAACAAACTCAGAGGCATAGCCATTAACTCAGGGAAGAGTCTTGTAATGAAACCATGAATCTGCTTTTCTTTTGAAATGCTGGTTTCTGTTTGTGGGCCTGTATTTCTCTTATTGAATGAAGCAGATCATGGTTGCCAATATAGCTCTTTATGGCAATACAGTTCTCTTGTTGAAACAACCCATCAATTGCTTGACATTGACATTTCCATTGTAAGGTCATCCATGACCACCAAATCTAAAGGACTTCCTGTGGAACATTTGATCCCATAGCCTTCTTGACAGGGCAAGTTACAATCTGACACTTTTCCACCCACATCCTTTGCTGCCATTCACAACTCCTTCCCTGGTCTCTCCAGGTGGTCTTCCATCTCATCTAGGTTTTTCATTGCAATGGACACCTATATGCTTTATCTCCCAGAGAGGAAGATATTTCTTCCAGGGCCTTGGTCTCCATTTCTTTTGGACTTATGGCAGATGTCTGCACTTGAATGTTCCATGTGCAACTCAGACTTTCATCTTTTTTCTTCCTATCCTCATCTCCATCTTTGCTGTCAGTTTAGTAAATGACACCACTATCCATGATCAGAAACCTAGGAGTCAACCTTGACCCTGTCCTTCTTCTTGATCCTGATTCCCATTTGGCCCACCAGCATAGTTCCCTGCTCACCATCTCTTTCACTGGTCATTGAAATGGTTCCTTTAGTTGTGCCCCTGCTTTCCTTATTGCTCATTCTTGATTCATTTCCTACCCTACGCTGGGAGATCTTTTAAGAAATGTACTTGATGTCCCTACCCTCTTTAAACTCCATCAGGGCATTTGCATAGTTCTAGAAGATCAAGAACTTGGTATGGTTTATAAGACTCACCACCACTGCTACCCCAAGCACCATCATTCTCCATGTGACAGCTATGCCACCCAGGTCTCTTAGAGGCTCTGTGCTCTTTCCATTTCCTTGAAGGAAAGACTCAAGGCTTCAATGCCTCCATGAAGCATTCACCATTTACATAACCAGGCAGTGACAGTCTCCTTGCTCTGTACTCCCATAAGTCTCAAAAGATATAATACACTTACGATAGTGGCCACAACTTACGAAGCATTTGCCCTGAGGTGGGCAGTGTGTTGAGCACTTGAGTTCACTTACTGTGGTTACCTTCATGGAGGAATTCTACATCTATTTCCATTTCATAAATGTGCAAAATGTTATGGCTTAGATTTTTAAAAATGTTCCCCCAAAAGGTTCATTGTTTTTTAGAGGCAGGACTTTTGGAAGTTGATTAGGTCAAAGGGTGCTAACCTCATAAATGGGTTAATTCACTATGAGTTTATATTTGAAAGTGCTATTAGGGGATAGGGCCTGGCTAGCTAGGTATCTGGGGGCATGACCTGGAAGGATATTTTCTTGTCTCAAGCCCTTTCTTTTTTCTCTGGCTCTTCCTCTGCACTCTGACCACCATGAGGTGAGCTTCTTTCCTCTGCCATGTCCTTCTCCCATGATTTTTCTGCCCTGGAGTCAGCTAACCACAGACTGCAAGCTTTGAAATTGTGAACCTGAGAAAGACTCCAGTTTTCACCATGCTTTTACTTATAGCACCATCCTCAGTGAGCACTCTGTGTCCGCCATCCCTGTTCAAATTCGAGCTTCCTCCAGGGTAGAGATTTGCTTTGCTTATTTTTTTCTCTTTTAATTTTGGTGCATAGTATACCACAGGGGCTAAGCAGTATAAAAAATTAGTTGTGGATCTGTCTTTTCCAGGATTTATTTAATCATTCATATTGTGGCCTTTATAATCTAAAATGTGAAAAAAAAGTTAACTTTACATGTGGTATGCACATGTCCAAGCAAGAAAAGGCATCTTACCCCTGCAGACATTAAAATGTTTTTCTAAAATTTAGAATCCAGAAGGCAGAAGGATTGACCACAGGCCATACCCTCTTTGAAAATGTCCCTTCCTCTCCCAGGTACCACTCTCCTTTTAAAAAATTATCTTCTGAATATGAACAAGCCAGCTTTTTAAAATTTAATGTCCCAGCCATTTTAATTGTTTCTTCCAAAGTACAAAAGAGCAGCCGGGCCACATTGGCACTAATCATTTGCCAACTTTCCTTTTTGCAAAAACAGCTAAGCTCTTTCTGAGATTTAAAATCACTCCATCTGAGACCCCAACTTGGCACCTACTTTTGCGTTAACATAAAAGGAGCCTAATTTCTGCTTTTAAGAAATGTGTTGCGGAAGAGATTTTTGGTTTGAGGTTTAAGAATATGTAATAAAAAGGATAATAAAAGTTTTTCTATCTTTTTCTTCTACCAGGGGCCTGTATCCCTTCTCTACTTACAGAAAAGTTTCAAAAATATAAGACACCCATTGTCATGAACTAATTTCTACAGCTATGACAAAATACCCGAGGCTTGGTGGTTTATAAAGAGGCAAAGAGATTTATTTAGCACATAGTTTGGGAGGCTCAAAGTCTAAGATCAGTTGCCCCCACTGATTCAGCCTCTGGTAAGGGTCCCCTCAGCTCTGTCACAACATGGTAGATTGCATCATGGTGGGAGCGGTTGGGAGAGAGAGAGAAAAGACAGGAAGCTAAAGAATAGCAGGGGTTCCAGCTTTCTTTTTCCTAACAACCTGTACTCAAGAAAGAAGTGGGTTTCTTGAGAACTATGTTAACCTCCTATGAAGGCAGTGCCCCCAGGGATAAAGGTTTCACTGCCTCCCATGTTGCTACACTAAGGACCAGGCTTCAAATGCATGAAATTTTGTGGGGGGAGGGGAATGCAAACCATACTATCAGTTACTTTAAATTTCAGAGAAACAAGGAATGCTCTCAGCATACAGGTGTGCCATGCAATATTTGATACATATTTGTATATTTTTAAAAAGTTACTTATTTAATGTTCAAGTTTATTGGCCTCTTGTATTTTCATTTGCTAATTCTGGCAACTCTTGCTTGGACACTTCCTATTTTTGTACATGGGTTTTGCAAATGGAAAATGCTGATATGAGTGACCAATATTATGAAAACAAATAAGCAAACACATAAACTAATCCTGTCACTCGAGATATCTAATCGTAAGCACACATTCACACACATTCCTATACACTCACTGCTTTCTAGTAAATAAGAGGCTCCTTACAATCCAGAAGGACAAGTGGGTGTTATTTCTGGAGTTGACTATATTCTTATTGATGGACTTTCAGTGGTTACTGGAAAGGTATGTTTTTTAGGGGACTTGGAGCCCAAAGGGGAATGTAGTATTGTCCCTGTCTTGGGAGTCATAATCGAACTTTTGTGAAGCAAGAAATACAATTATGTATTTTAGCTGAGACCCCAATGATGAGTAAAATGAGTTTCAGAGAAGGGATAGAGCCAGAGGAGTACGTGACAGAGACAGAGTGAGAGGCAGAGAGAGGGAAAAGGAGAGGGAGAAGGAGAGGGTCAGGGAGAACAGAGGAGCAGAAAGACTGAGACATAGAGCGAGACAGAGAGGAGTGTGTGCTCATCTTTCAGTGCCACGGTGCTTTTTCCTCTTCCCTCCTCCCTCCCAACTCCAGACCTCAGGCTGCAAGGGACCTGGGCTCCCTGAGGGCACCATGTGGTCCGAGGTCTGAAATCGATTCTTTATGGGCAGCAGGGCAGCAGTGGCAGGTGGGAGCTCAGCTGTCACTTGGAAGACTTTTATAGAGTCTGACAGCAATGCTGGCTTCCTATCTTTTGTCTTTCGTATTCTCTTTGCATTCAGCCTTTAATCTAGGTGGGGAATAACATGAAGGGGCCTGCTGGGAAAGATCTGCATTTGTACTCTCAGATACAGGAGAATCCTAGAAGGAAACTGTGAGACCCTGCCGCTAGGTTTTTTGTTTTGTTTTGAGATTGACATGTGTGCTCCTGAAGGAAAAGCTTTCCAAGCCCATCACCCAGGAGTCACCAAGAGTTTTTCCAGTCATGGGTTGAGGGATGAAACACTGATGGGCAACAGCACTTCCCCGAAAGGCTCTTCTAGCCTATTTAGGAAAGCGAGTATCTAAACAGATGGACAAGGCAAAATGAACATTGTGGATGTTACTGCTTGAACCTGCAGAACGTGCAGCGTTTAAACCCTGGGCTGAGATGGTACCAGGGTCTTTGGGGAAGGAAATACTCGAGCAGGACTTTAGAAGGAAGCTAGAGGAATGAAGATGGACAGGGATAGGAACAGACACGAACCGCATGGAGGGAGCAGTTGGAGGGGCTTTACACCCCACTGCAGACGGTCCCCGGTGCAGAAAATTAGGGTCACCTGTAACTGAGAGCTTCTCATCATCAACGGGAAGGTGGTGCTTGCTGAGTTACACATTAATGCCCTCCCCAACATTTCCAGCGAGGTGGGTCTGGACTGCAGTCAAGTTGCATTTTTAGCAAGCTTCCAGGAATGATGGGGCTCTGGTCAAGGGAATACATTTTGAGGACCACTGTGTAACTGGCACTGCCCAGAGGACCAGAAGACCCTCCTCCTGATCCACCCCACTTCTTCACAGAAGTGGCTATTCTCCAGACTCTTATTAAACATAATAGGTGATATTGGTTAATTACTTAATATTTTTATCGATATGTGAGTATGTGGAGGGGGAAGAGAATATTGCCTCATTTCTTTTCTCCATATAATCAATGTTTGGAATTCCAACTATGATTTTTTGGGGGGGTACTATTCCCAAAACATTCCCCCCTGCAATTCACAAAAATTACAAATATCCAGCATTTCTAGATTATTCATATTACTCTTCCCTTTTTCTTGCCTTTGGAGTGAATGTACCATTCATGGATGGGACACAATATTTGGGAAACACTGTTTGTTTGTGGTATGGGGGTTTGAACTTGGCTTTCTCCCTGAGCTATGTCATCAGCACTTTTTTATTTTGAGAGAGAGTCTCACTCAGTCGATAAATTCCTCGGTCTGAGTTTGGACTTTGAGATCTTCCTGTCTGAAATTCCCAGATTAGTGGGATTAGAGGCACCACACCCAGCTGGGAACTGTGTTCTCAATGAAGATCCTTTCACACGCTCTTCCTGCTCCCCACTCTTTGGTGTGATTCAAAATCAGGGAACTCCAAATGGAAAGAGCAAGATAGGGTTCGATTAGGATTGGAGCTTTAGATCCCTCATCAGCTGTGGGTGGCTATGGGCATAACAGGCAAGAAGCTCTATGACTGGAAAACAGTCATCCAGTGCGGACTTCTAAGACAGAAGAGGCAGCGGCATGCAGCCCAGCTTTAACCCATTCGTGGGAGAAGTTTGCGCTACTGACTGCACTCAGTTTTTGCCGTTTTAATTTCATATTTCTTGCTGCTTCCTCTAATTTAAAAATATTAATCACTATTTTAAAAAATCTACCATGTCTATTTACTACCTAAAAATATTGAATAGGTGCTGCTATGGTTTGGATATGGCTTGAGTGTGTCTTTCCCAAATGTTCATGAGATAGAAACTTGGTCCCTGGTGAGATAGGACCTAGTGCCAGGTAAGTAGGTCACCGGGGGCATCACCCTCAGGAAGGATTAATACAGTTCTTCTTAGACCCGGGTTAGTTTTTGCAAGAGTAAGCTGTTATAAAAATAGCAAACTTGGACCCTGAATTTCTCCAACTTCCTGTCTCTCCATGTGATCTCTTCCTCTCACAAGCACCCCACCATGATGTGAAACACCTTGTTGGGATATAGCCACAAAGCCTTTACCAGATGCTGGTACATGCCTGTGCCATGCTCTTAAATCTCAAGGATTGTGAAATAAATAAACCTTTTTTTTTCATAAAGTACCTATCCTGAGGCATTTTGCTACAGAAAATAGGCTAGTGGTAGAAGAGACTGCTCAACCTATCCAAGTGGGGAGAAGAAAATCCCTAACACTAAGAGATCAGCTATTCCATATGCACAGTGGGTGGTAGATGCAGCCTAGGTCTCTCTACTCTCCGTTCCTACCTGGGTTTTTCTCTCTATTGTCTCCTCTTTGTTTTGTAAAGCAGGCAGTCCCCTGTTGCCTGGAGGAGTCAGTGGAACTGCATATGGGTTTGTGAGAGCTGTAGGACTAAAGTGGATGTTTTGCACAGATCCTTTTTCTATTTTTTTTTTTCCAGGGATTGTAGATGGAACATGAATAGAATCCAAATGGCATCAGTCACTGTCACTCTGAAGATGGAAGGAACCCTGGGCTGGGAGGCCAGAGATGTGAGCTCTGGTTGTGAGCACATATACAACTGTTTAGCCTTAGCAGCTGCCATGACCTCCCTGGCCCTCTGTGTCCTCCTTTACCTGATGCGCTCACCTAGGCCACTGCAGCAAATGCAGAAACAGTCTCAAGGCTCCGCTGTTGAAATCCCCATTGTGACCTGGAAGGGTTGAATGAATCCTTACACTCTCTCTTAACAGGCATGTAAATTTCCTAAATTGGTTCATCCTGGTCCTGAAGACATGAGATCACAGAAACCAGCTGCTCGGTTTAATGGCTGCACATTTTCCTGGGACACCAGGGGACCGAGGCTGAGTGTGGTAGCTGGAGGGACCCGAAAGCACCAGAGACCAAGTTGAAGAAGGAGGTGCTGGGTGGTATGTGGGTTCAGCACCTCTCCTCCGCCCTTCGGCTCTCCCCATGGGAGAGATGTTATCTGCCCATGAAATGCATTGATTCAGAAATACTTTATATTCCTGGTTTTTATTAGTCAGCATACAAAGCTGACAACCTGAATGTCTAGACATTCATATTGAGTGAACAAATCATTACAGAAAAAAACGTTAATATTGTTTCCTTTCTGTTAACCTATACTGTACAGCTTATAGTAGGTAAATACATACTTTTTTCCCCCCAAGTACTGGGCTTTATCTGTAACCCTTCTTTGTTTTTGTTTTGAAATAAGATCTGGCTATGAGGCTAAACTGCTGCGGCTGGGCTCAAACTTTCCATCTTCTTGCCTCAGCTTCCACAGTGCTGCATTACAGGCATGTGCCACCACGTGCCTTTTTCCCAGTTTTCAAAGATTGAAAATAGGTAGTGAACTCTGGCCTTCAAACTCCTCCAGGGCCTGGGAGGCCTGGGCTGCAAAGATGGGTTTCTAAATTAAAGGCAGGAAGAGGCTTGAGAGCAGGGAATGGCAGAGTCCAGTGGGGAGCACCCCTGTGACTTGGAGAGTGTGGCCAGTGTGGAGCTGCCACACAGAGACCCTCTGGGCAGCCCGCTTCCACTTTCGGGTGTTCTTCCTGCTCTGCCTGGGTGGGCACTCTGCCCATCTCCCTAGATCCCTGACACAGGCTAATTGCTTCTAACAAAACTTGGCTTTAGAAATGTCAGGCAGCATTGGACAGGGAAGGGGGAGGAGGAGGAGGAGGAGGAAGAAGGGAATCAAAAACAAGAGGAGTTTGGCAGAAGCCACTAGAGAGGGTACAACGCAGAGGCTCCTGGGTGGGCCAGGCTTATTAACTGCTCAAGATTTAGAAGGTCACCACCTCACATGAGCAGTTGCTCCAGCCCAGTGTCCCCCAGGTAGCAGCTGTTAGGAGAACACCTTGGAAAGGGCAGGGAAGTGTCAGCAGGCCCCACAGCACTTCCCAGGCGCTCCAGGCCTGGCCAGGGCCTGCACTCCTCCAAATGTCAGAGTAAGACATTTATTAAACCAGTTCCCTTTACTCAGGGAGGCCATGGGGCACCTTCCCAGCTCTTCCTCCTGCTGCTATAGCCCTGGAGGCTCAGAGCTGGAAGCTGAGAACTGACAAGTCTGACCTTGGGTTTATCCCCAGAACCTCATTTTTTCGTTCAGTACTGATCTCTGTTTTTAGAGCCCTTAGATTCACAGTCATCCAAAAATCGGATATAGCTGACTTGCACTAAAGCATTAATAACAGTGGGATTTGGCTTTGGTAGCATTTGCAATCATCGGTAGAGAGGTCTGGCCAAGGGCACTGCCCTGGGCAATCAGATGGGTTCCCCCAGTCCAGTCTAGATCAGAATCCTCAGCCCGTGTATCCCGGAGCTGGGCAGCAGGTGTGGTGGTTTTGATGGTAATGGTGGAGTTGTTTCTGATCCTTTCCAACTCACACTGGTGTCTGTCCTGCTTTGGCCTTCTAGACTGCTGGGCTTATGGGCACACCCAGCTGGCTCAAGGTCATTTCTTCTTATATCAGCCCTCTCCCTCTTTGCTGAGGCAGATCTTTGACTCAGAAATAAACCCTCATAATATGGATTTGTGTGTCCATGTAAATAATGTGGAGGTCAAAAGCCAGACTGCCCAGGTCCTCTTTCTGCCTCTGCCATCTTTGAGCTG
>PVJX010015958.1:10101-41519 GCA_004027295.1 Dolichotis patagonum | reverse complement strand
CTTCTTCTTCTTCTTCTTCTTCTTCTTCTTCTTCTTCTTCTTCTTCTTCTTCTTCTTCTTTTCTCTCTCTCTCTCTCTCTCTCTCTCCCTTCCTCCCTCCCTTCCATTGGGACAGGGTTTCACTATGTAGTCCATGCTGGCCTCGAACTTGTGGCAGTTCTCCTGCTCAGCTTCCTGAGTGCTGAGATTACCAGCATGCCTGGCCTAATAAATGCTGTTTAAAAGGGAAGTTTCACTACCTGCCAAGAACCTTGCTAAGGAGCTCCACCAGGACACTTTTTGGTGGCACTCATTGTAAGAAGCATGACAAGTTGTAATATTCATCTAGCATAGGAACTGAGCTGAGCAAGTGAGCTGAGCAACTTCTAGACGCTCACACTTGGCTGACACCTTTCTGTGTTAGTGTTTCACAGACTATGAGTATGGTATGTAACCGTATTGCTCTACTTTATAGATATTTATGTGTGGTAACTGCTCTTGTAGCTGTCAGTGAATTCAGACATGTTCTAGCTGTCTGTGTGTGTGCCACTGAGTGTCTTCCACAGAAGAATCCTGTCAAATCTTTTTTGGGGAAAAAAAGAAAAAGAGTAAGACACTGAGACTCTATTACATCCAGGAATTAGGACTTACTAGGAATTTGAGATACTTGAAAAGAATGGCTGGGTTAGAAGTTCCAGTGTAACGAATAACATTCTAATAGATTATGTTGGAAATAATTTTACCATGGTAAACTTCTCAGGAGCATATTCCCTGACCGACACCCAGCCAAGCTCTCAAAAGAAAAGCCGACCAATCAACCAGCCAGACATACAAAAGGCAATTCAGGGTTGTGTTTTATAAAGCTTTCAAGTGACAAGTACGGAATGACGTATCACACCCATCAGAGAAAAATACAACTTCAAACCATACCAAAGTACCAAAATATCACACCTTAGTGGCCACTGAGAGGGAAGAAAATAGAGAGGGAGGAGAAAAGGAGAGAAGCCAGGTTTAGAAAAAGAGTTCCAGGCAGCCAAGATTAGAAAGGAAGAAAGGAAGAGAGAAATGAAGAAAGAAAGGGTGAAAGAAATGAAAAAAGACAGACAGACAGACAGACAGACAGACAAAAAGAAAGACAGACAGAAAGAAAAGAAAAGGGGATCTGTGGGCTGAGGTTGGTGGTTAGAAGGAGGTAGATGGATAATTCATTTTATGATGGCTTTATCAGCTTTATTGAGATTTAAGTAACATATCATAAAATTCACCCTTTTAAATTGGACAGCTTGGCATATTTTAGTATATTCCCCAGGTTGTGTAATCATCATCAATCTATTTTTAGATAAAGAAAAACACACACATTCCTCTGCTTATCTTTCCTTCCCTACACACTCCAGGCTGACCCTTGGCAATCACCGTTTCATTTCTCAGCTTCACACTTGCTGGTGCTGAATACTTAATGAAAATGAAAATGGAATCAGACAACATGTGACCATCTCTGCGTGACTTTTTTCTTTTAGTGTGATGTTTTCAACATTTATTTTGTAATTTCTAGCCATATTTCATTAATTTTTGCTACTTGGCAATATTTCATCATGCAAACTTGTCATCTTTTATTTACTTTTTCATCAGTTGATGTTATTTGACTTATGTCTACTTTTTTGTTGTATGGGAAAGGGTAAAACAAAATTTCATAACAAGATAATAGACTAACAATATAACTATTACATTATACGTTGCTAACTTTAAAGTAGTTGCTCAGGGTACAAGATATGGGCATAAAAATTTTTCTGATCGATATTAGCACAAACTTTCCATTTAATGATGTAAGAGACACTAACAGTATAACTGATTTGAACTGTTTCCTTTTCCCTATTGTCCTTTACTCTTTCCCAATCCTAGTTCCGTTTTCCTTTTGAACAATTTCTTCTGATTTCACAATATCTAGTGCACACTTTAGACCTTATTTACTCTTTCACCTTTTCACACAAGGCAGCCAACGCAATGTTTACACAAGTGAGTCTGATTTATTTCACGTATGAGTATGGTCTCAAGTTGCATTTACTTACAGAAGTCTCAAGTTTAGCCTTCTTTATGGCTGTCTTAGCTGATGGGTATTTGGGTTGTTTCCAAGATTTTAGCTATTACAATTATGCTGCTATAAACATGGATGCACACATATCGCTATGGTATGAGGTTTCTAATTTTCCTGGCAAGACACCCAGAAAGGGAATAGTTGGGTCAAATGAACCTCTAATCTTAGTTTTTTGAGGAATCTCCACACTGATTTCCACAGTGGTTGCAGCAGTCTGCACTCCCACCAACAGTGGAGAAGGGTCTCTTTTTCCCCACAGCCCCTCCAGTATTTGTTACTGGTTGATTTCTTGACGGTAGCCATTTCCTTCTCTAGCATGAGATGGAATCTCAGTGTTGTTTTAATTTGCATTTCTTGAATTACCAGTGATGTTGAACTTTTTAAAAATATTTTTATTAGCCATTTGTATGTCTTCCTCTAAGAATTGTGTATTCATCTTAGATGTCCATTTTTGGATTGGGTTTTAAATTTTGGGGAGTTCTAATTTTTTTCAATTCTTTACATGCGCTAGATAGAAGTACTTTGTCTGAGGGACAATTGGTTAAATTTTTTTCCCATTCAGTGGGCCATATTTTCACTCTGTTGGTGATTTTTTTTAATGTAGAAAAGCTTTTAAATAAGATGAGATCCCAGTTGTTGATTCTTTAAAGTACTTCCTATGTAGTTTGGGTTTTGTTCATAAACTCTCAACCTATACCTATGTCTTCAAGATTTCTACCTAACTTTTCTTTCACTTCATTTAGTGTTTCCATTTTAAATTAGATCTTTGATCCATTTTGACTTCAGTTTAGTGCATGGTGATAGACATGAATATAGTTTTAGTTTTCAGCACGTAGAAAGCCTGTTTTTCCAGCACCATTTAATAAAGAGGCTATCTTTATTCCAGTGAACATGTTTGGCCCCTTTGTAAAAGATAAGGTAGCTGAATGTGTTTGTAGTGGTGTCTGCATCCTTTAATCTGTTACACTGGACCCCAGGTGTGTTATTTTGT
This sequence comes from Dolichotis patagonum, assembly GCA_004027295.1. NCBI lineage: Eukaryota > Metazoa > Chordata > Mammalia > Rodentia > Caviidae > Dolichotis > Dolichotis patagonum. The sequence goes on along the minus strand of PVJX010015958.1, from coordinate 38,457 downwards.
CAATACCATGCTGATTTTATCATGGTAGCTTTATGGTATAATTTCAAGTCAGGGTCTGTGATGTTTCCTGCCCTTTGTGTCTATTTCTTGGCTCTTACAAATACTATAAATAGTTATAAACATTCATGTACCAGCTTTTGTGGGGATGTATTTTCATTCTCTTGGGTGTATATCTAGGTGTGGAGTGACTGAGTCATACTGTAACTCCATGATTAAACATTTGAAGAATTGTCAAATTGTTTTTCAAAATGTCTACACTGTTTTTCATTCCAAGCAAAAATGTGTGAGTGTTCCGATTTCTCTACATCACTTATTATCTTTTTGATTATAGCCATTCTAGTGGGTGTGAAATGGTATGACATGGTAGTTCTAATTTATGTCTTCTTAATGACTAATGTCATTGAGCATCTTTTGCCTGTGCATGTGCTTTTTGAACATTTAAATGACTTTTCTTCCTGAGGAAATGTCTACTCAACATTTTGTTCTTCTTTAAATTGGGTTATTAATTATTTAACTGTAAGAGTTTTTATATGTTCTGGATATATCTAAAAGCCCTTTATTAGATATATAATTTGCCAGTCTTTTCTTCCTTTCTATGTATTGTTTTTCCACGTTGTTTACATTACTCCATAAAGCACAAAAATTTGGTATGGTCCAGCTTATTTATTTCCTATTCTGTTATTTGAGCTTTTGGTGTTTTATCTACAAAATCATTTCTTAGTTCAAGGTCATGAAGAATCATTTTTCTGTTTTTCTGTAGTTTTAGCTCCTATTTACATCTGTGATCAACTTTGAGTTAATTTTTGTGTAAGGTATGAGTTTCTTTCTTTTTTATGTAACTGTTAAGTACAGCATTATTTGTTGAAAAAACTATTCTTTCTCCCATGGAATGTCATTGTCAACTTAGGCAAAAATCAGTTGACCAAAGACACGAGGATTAATTTCTGGATTCTCAATTCTAGGTCATTGATCTTCATGTCTACAATTTTTCTGGTATTATATGGCTCAATTAGTGTAGTTTTTTAGTTTTGGTGAGGAACTGGAATCTTCCAACTTTTTTCTTTCTTTTCAAGATTGTTTTGGCTAATCAGGATCGCTTAACATTTCATGTATATTTGAATACTTGTCTTTCTGTTTTTACAAAGAATCCAGCTGAGATTTTAATAAGAATTGTGTTGAATCTGTAGACTAGTTTAGGAGATATCACCAATATAATATGAAATCTTCTAGTTCTTGAACATGGGATAGATTTCCATTTATTTAGATTTCCTTTAAATTTCAAACAATGTTTTATAGTTTTTAGCTACATTTTGACCTTTTTTTGTTATGTTTATACCTGAATATTTTGTTCTTTTCAATGCCATTGCAAAGGTAATTATTTTCTTAATTTTTCTTGAATTTATTTTCAGAGTGTTTATTGATTCTACATAGGTACATAATTGTTTTCAGTACGTTGATCTTGAATTTTACCTTTATTCTTTTTTCCTCCAATACCAGGGGTAGGCAAATGTTTTATTTCTGAGTCTCGTCCTCAGCCCCATTCTAATTGTTTTAAAATGAATTATTTAGGATTTTTAAAAAATATACAAGCTCACATTATCTGTATGTTTATATAGTTACTATTTCTTTTACAATATGAATACATTTTTCTTTCTATATTTCTTGCATAACAGCCCTTGCTAAAACAACCAATACAATGTTAAATAGAAGTGGTAAAAATATTTATCTTTTTTAAAAAATTTTTTGTACTGGGAATCAAACTTATGACTTCTCAGGCACTGCGCCACTGAGCCATATATCTTCAGTCCTGAAGCAGATATCTTTGTCTTTTTCTTGGTCTCCAGGGGAAGCATTAAATCAACATTAAATGTGATATTAACTGTGGGATTTTCATAGATTTCCTCTATCAGGTTGAGGAAGTCCTCTACTATTCCTAGTTTGCTGAGTGTTTTTATCGTAAGAAGCATTGGATTTTTGCCCAAATTTTTTTCATAGGGTTTTCATGCTTTATTCTATTCATATATTTCTTTTCCTAGAATTATTTCCACATATTTATGGTGAATGACCCTTTTAAAATTTGCCATTGGATTCAATTTACATTGTAAATTGTATTTTGTATTTATAAGAATATTGGTCTGTAGTTTTATTTGTCGAGGATTTTGTATTTATAAGAATATTGGTCTGTAGTTTTATTTGTGATGCCTTTTTTATTTAAATTGTTATAATACTATATTCATAGGATGATTTGAAAAGTTTTCCTTCTTCTGTTTCTTTTTTTTTGAAAAGTTTGATGTCAGTTCTTCTTTGGGTGTTTGATAGAATTTACCAGTGAAACAGTTTGGGTTAGGATTTCCTTTGTGGAAAAAGTTTAGTTATCAGTGTAATATCTTTATTTGTCACAAGACTATTTGAATTTTTATTTTCTTCTTGAGTCATCTTTAATAATTTGTGTCTTTTTTCTAACTAATTTGTTGGCATAGCTGTTCATAGCATTTCTTTTTTTAAATAACATTTCTTTAATATCAATAGTGATATATTCTCTTTCATTCCTTAGGTTTTCTTTCTTTCTTTCTTTTTTTGGTTACTGTATTAAAACTTGTTAATTTGGTTGATTGTCTTAAAGAATCACTTTTTGGTTCTATTGATTTCCTGTATTGTTTTGCTATTCTTATTTTATTCAGTCTTACTCTAGTAATCATTATTTCTCTCTTTTGCATGTGTTTGCTGTACTTTTTCCAGTTTCTTAAAGTAATAGGTTGTACTATTGATTTGCAATCTTTCTGTTTTTAAAATACAGATGTTTATAGGTATAATTTTCTCTTTGACCACTGCTTTTCCTGTACCCCATAGCTTTTAGGATACTGTATTTTCATCTCCACTCATCTCTAAGTATTTTCTACTTTTTCTAGTGATTGTTTTTTCCACATATTGATTATTTAAGAGTAATATTAGTTTCACAAATTTGTGAATTCCTTAAATTTCCTCTGTTACTGACTTCTGATTTAATTTCTTTTTAAAAAACTTTTTTATTTTTTATTTTTTATCTTTTTGAGACAGGGTCTCACTATGCAGTTCAGGCTGGTCTTGAACTCACTTTGTAGCACAGGCTGGTCTTGAACTCACAGCAATTCTCCTGCCTCAGCCTCCTGAGTGCTGGGATTATAGGCAAGCACCACCACACCACACCCAGCTGTTCTGATTTAATTTCATTGTAATTTGAAAGCCTACATTATATTATTTCAACCCTTTTAAAGTTTTGAGACTTGTTCTATGGTCTGTTATATGATTTAGCTGGAGAATTTTCTATGTGTACTTGAGAAGAATGCTTCTTCTATTGTTGCTGGGTTTAATGTTCTAGAGAAGTCTGTTGGATTTTGTTGGTTTATACTATTGTTCCTCATTTTCCTGTGAGTTTTCTGTCTAGCTCTTCTATTAGTTGTTGAAAGTGTGGTGTGGAAGTCTCAAAGTTGTCTGTTCCTCCAGTTCACTCAGTTTTTGCTTCATACGTTTTGAGGTGTTATTATTAGGTGTATGCATGGTCATAATTTTTATATTTTTCAGATGGATTTATCCTTTATCATTTTGAAAGTCCACCATTATTTGTAGAAAGTTTTTAAAAATATTTTTGTCTGATACAGGGCAGCAACCTCAGTTTTCTTTCATTTATAATTTTCATGGTATATAATTTTTTATTTTTTTACTTTCAATTTATTGGTGATTGGGGACAGTTCTTAGTACATCTCTTTAGATTAGGCATTCCAGATATACTAAGATCATCATCATTATCATTAGTTTTTTCTGGATTGGCTACCACTGATGAGTTTTTGCCCACTTTCCTGAAGTTTTGTATTGTTAGATACAAATGCAGAAATGCAGGTGAGGGTTATTTATCAGGCTGCAGTATTGCTTAGAGTCACACACATGTAAAAATTTCTTAGAAGTGCTGACATCAAATCAAGATGAAGCTGAGGCTTGATTCTTAGTGCTGGTATTTTTTCCATGAAAAATTGGAACACTATACTGCCATACTGTGTTATTACCTGACTTGAGTGCTGGTCTAGAAATCCAGGGTTTTCTTTGTGCATTTTGAGCACCAAGTGCAGTTGTAAATTCTTGCTCCAGTATTCCTGGCATCCACTATTCCCCATCCTCTCCCTCTGTGCCTGGTTCTGGAAAGGAAACAGTGTGTAATGATAGGAGTGCTGGAATGTTCTGGTCAGAAGATGACCCTTCTATCATTGTTCCGCTTATTTTCTGAGACAAAAGAGATTAAATTAAAATTGGATGAGAGCCATTTGTTTTTGTCTTTGTAAATTCAAAGGATTTAACAGGATTCTCTCCTTGGTAACCTTCCCTGCCCCTGTCCTGACCTTTATTGCTTCCCAACCTTAGGGAAAGCCAGGAAGTTTTCCCTGTGGGTTTGCTTTATGACGACATGATAAGGCTGGTTTTTCAATGGGGAAAACCCCAAGTGAGAACACGCCTCCTTGTGTACATTCCCAAAATTTTACTATAAGTAGAGCCATCCTGCCTTGCTGTGAGAGCAGACCAGCACTCTCAGGGCACTGGGTACCCAGCACTGAGCAGACCTGTTCTTCCAGCTGAAAATGATGTGCAGTGGCAAGAGTCTGCTCCTGGCTGCTTTGATGTCAGTGCTGCTGCTCCACCTCTGCAGGCAGTCAGAAGGTAAGCGCTGCCCTTCCTGCGGCTCAGGAGGCTGAACTGCTTTTGCTTTTTCTCTAAGCCTTGAGCTCATCTGGGGACCCTAAGGGACGGAAGCCTGTTAGGAAGAATCCAGGAGGGAGTGATGAAGACTGCCAGCTCTCTCAGGAGTGGAGGAGAGCAGGTGACTGCTGCCAAGCGGGCTTCCTCTAAGCTGTCACTCTCCAAAGATCTAGGGAGTGCCGAGATTTCTACGGTCCCTTTCTGGGCAAGGTCAAAGTGATGGTTCTAGGAGTAATGGGAATTGTGTGAGATCCCCAGTATATAAGGTCCTGAAATGTAGGAAACACTTGTACTTCTTCAACCTTTTCTCTTCCCAACTCAATAATGTTAGTGAAGTTCAAAGCACGTCCCTTAGAAGCAGATTATTACACCTGGCTTCGCTTTCTCCAGCGGCCTTGGGACATGGCTTATCAACTTTGAGCTCACATTTATTCCTCAGCTTAATGCAAGTTATAGTTTAACTCAGGGGCGTGTCCAAGTGTTGTTTTATTACTAAGGATGCATCACTTTTAGCAACAGGTGCATGCCTAAAAACGCACATGTTGAACTTGCATGAACAAAGTTGAAAATTACCACTGAATAATATTGCAGTTGCAAAGTACATTAGCTGTAGCTCCTGGAAAAACAGATTTTCCTTATCATCCTACTTTTTAGTATTCAGAAAGACAGTAGATTAAAACATGCCAGTTTACTAATTTTTAGAATTTTTAATTTTTAAGGTTTATTGGGTTCTTTTTTTCCCCCCTAAGAGGCATGGCTGAGAGGTTTCCATATTCTTGAATGAGTAGAATGAACTAAAATAAAACATCAGTTTGCATTTCTTACTAATGACATTGTACTACTGAGAAGTCATGCGTTTTAAAAACTGTGTTGTTGAACCAAAACTTCCCGGCACACCTTTTTTTTTTTTTTTTTTTTTTTTTTTTTTTAAGAACTGTAAACTGTGTTGAATTTGATCTCAAAGAGCAAGACAGGGCCTCAAAGAAATTAAAACTCTTCCATGGAATAGACTTCAGCATATAAACCAGAGTCATTAATGTCTTTACAGCTTGACATAGTTCCATATCGCCACTCACAGGAGAAGTTCACCCTTGTGACTCAGTCCTTTTCATTTCCCTCTTAGCAGCAAGCAGCTTTGACTGTTGTCTCAGATACACACGACATGTGCTTAGCCCCAGACTTATTGTGGGCTTCACACAGCAGCTGGCCAGTGAAGCTTGTGACATCGATGCAATCATGTAAGTTACTAAATATCTGGGACTTTTTAGGTATAGTGTTTTTGGAATACCATCCAGAAATAACCTACGTGAGAAGACAGCTTGTATAAGTAGAAAATATCTACTTCAAAGTTCCTTTTAAGTGATACTGAAATAAAGCAAAAGCTTAGGCTTTTGATAATCTCACAGGCTATTAAAATACTGTCTCAAGAATATATAGAAGACATATTTGAAATGAGCATTTTTTATCAAAAATGCTTGGGGATGTAAGTGAAATCTTAGGCTAATTATACTGTCATGTATAATATTCTCGTTGTTGATCAGATATATAATTTATTTCTTGTAAACCTCAGAAGCAAGCTTAAATAACAATTCTAGGAATTTTTCTTGCCACCACTGTAAAATCATCTGTTACACTGCAGATAAAGTCAAGGAAAATCACCTTTATTTTCCTCATCAAATACATCTTAAGCAATTTTTTTCCATTTTACCTCATTAGCTAAAATGTTTGTATGTAATCAACTGTAATGTGAAATTTCCATTGCATATTCTGTCAAAAAGCATTTAAAACTTGTTAAATGCAAGTCAAATTTTCTATCTTTCAGCTTTCACACAAAGAAGAGACTGTCTGTGTGCGCAGACCCGAAGAAGGGTTGGGTGAAGAGGGCGGTGCTCCTTCTCAGGTACGGATCATTCACTAGCAGAGAAAGATGCGTGTGTAGGGTAGCGGATCCCGGGTTTGCTGGCATTGTTCAGCCTCAGTGCTGTGGAATTTTTAAAGTCAAAATTTGGGTTGGACCATAAAGACAGAGAATGTATTTTTCTACTCGTGAATCATCATTACTTCAATGTATTGATTTTTCCTAGAATGCATTAAGTTCCTCTGTACATTCGACAGGCACCAGCTGCTTGCCTCTTCTTGCAAAAATCTTTCTTATTTATATATTTACAAAATGCAGGACATTGGGTTGTTCATTAAAAACAAAAAAAATGTTAAAGAGATCAGTGACTCTGATGTACACTAATGATAAAGGTAACGTTTTATCAGTAGGAAGCCCCTAATATCAGTGCTCTATAGATACTGGACTTGAAATCACAAGGCAACTGCAGTTGCTAAGTTACCTCGAGTGAGCAGAGTCCATCCTTTCTCACCTCAGTCTCCTCATGGACTCTGAGCTATTTTTCATTCTGAGATGAGATTAAGGGCCTTCAGAGCGACCCTTAGGTCCCAAAGCAATTTCCTCATGCCGCTCACCATGTTTGGGCTTACACTTTTTCTCTTTTTCTCCTTATAGCCAAAAAATCAAGAAGATGTAAAAACATATGCACTTTCAGAATGAAATTGGACACAGCCCAAGGACAAAAAGAACCTGGGTGGAACTGGAGGTTTCACCAGCACATCATTTAGCTCTTGCCTGATTCATGCCTTATTGGACTGGTCCAGTTGATGAAGTTGATTCATATTGCATCATAGTTTGCTTTGTTTAAGCATCGTATTAAAGTTAAGCTCTATTTTATGTTATTTATAGCTGAAGGTTTTTTGTGTTCAGATATTTATACTAATTTCTCATAAGCTATAGCTCATGTGCAAGGTATAACTGCATTTGGAGGAATACAATTATATGGATCTTCTGCAAGTAGTAATCTATTTTTTTAAAATCTACTTTCCTTTGTGTATATAATCTTGTTTCCTAAATTGCTGCAATTACCTTATAAAGGACAAAAGTGATTGTAGAATGTTAAATACTTAAAATAAAAGAATTGAAAAGTGACTTGTTTCCGTATGTCATTTGTTAAGCTATGTATTGAAAATATTGAAAGGTAGAGAAAATATAAATATCTTATGAAAAGTTGTATTCCTGCCTGGCTGTTCCGTTTCTCTTTGTCCCTCATGGTCCTGGAGCTGAGTTTATATAAATTGTAATGAAAGGAATTCTTTCAAAAGTCACAGCCATTCACATGGAAAAGTAGAAAGATCTTGTATTTGAGATCTATAGCCCAGTGTTTATTGGTATAAAGTTTTAAAACCCTTCATCACTGCAGGAACACAACTACTGTTTAGAAAATACCTATGGAAGTCAGTCTGTCCATCAGTCCAGGATGCTGGGAATGGTCATTTCAGCATAGGAGCATATCTCTTCTTTAAAATCCTCCTGAGTCATCTGTAAGTAGTTTCCAAAAAGAAAATCACTCTTGGGAATTGCTTAGAAACTCCATGACTCACTAACAAGAGGGGAGACTTCAAACATGTAAAAGCTAGCAAGCTCTTAGTTACAAGGTGAAGGGACCATGAGCCAACGTAGTTAGTGACAAGGTCCATGTCCCAGAGCTCACGGAGTGCCTTGGTTTCTGAAGGATCTGAAGGTTCTCTGAGGCAGGTGTGCTCATAAGATACACGGTCCAGATGCACAATCCCTGAAGGGAGGCAGTAGTGGGAATCTGATGAAGAAGAAAGAGCAAGAGGCTCAGTATGCTCCAGGGACATCAGTGCACCCAAAAATAATAAACCTGAGTCATCAGGGAAAGCGTGCTCAACATCCTGTTTGTTTATACTTCAAACATAAATTTAGTATTTGTTAGGCACCAACCAGGGTGCCAAGTGCTAACGAGATTGACAAGACTTGGTAATTTACCCATAGATAATTAGGGTTAAGCAATGTGTTGAGGGGGAAAGGTTGGAATTTAAGGTATTACAACACATGATGGTAAGCGCTGTAATAAATTAAATCATGGGTGCCATTGGGCATCATTAGTGAGAGTTTCCCAAAGCAAAGTATATTCACTTAGCCATGTGAAACAGAGGATGTCTCATGCTCTTGCTGCACACGGAAGGCAGTTTCACATGGTTCAGCCAATTCTTGAGCTGAGGTATGAAGGACCAGTAGGAGGTAGGTAGTGGAAAAAAGGGGCTGGAAGAAGCACTTGGGAATATCAGGGAGCATGTTTTAGTTGTCACATTTTCTGAGGGTGTGGTACTACGGGCATCCAGTGGGCAGGAGCCAGGGGCGCTAAACCAGCAGGAATGCTTGGGATGGTTCCGCACAATGAAGACTTGTGCCATCTAAAATGAGAGTCACACCACTACTGAACAATGAAGCAAATATGTGCCAGTGGGGGAGGTGGGGTGGAGCAGGTGCAGGTTAAGTGAATCTGTCACCTAGACTCAGGATAATGGTTTGAGCTTGAACGTGGAAATACTAGGGAGCCACTGAAAAGGTAAAGTCAGAAGAAAGGGAGGTGGGTCCGAATGGGAGGCAGCAAAGAGTGGAGTGAGAACTGATGAAATGTCAGCAGAAGTCACAGTGGAAATCACATCGAAGTCACAAAGCTGATCTGCTAAGCTCAGTACTAGAGTCCAGGGCTTTGATCTGCAAGTTTGAATAGGTAATGCATTGGTCTCATTGGACCATTCATGGATTAGCAATAGTGCTTCGATCTGATTTATTTTTCATTTTGGAAAATGTACATCTTTCTGTTTAAATTTAAATGAAGTTATAATTTACATGCAATACAATAACACGTATCTCCTGTATGCAACTTGAAGGCTTTAGGCATACATACATACTTGTGTAGCAACTCTTCTCGTTAAAGATAATAAACATTTTCAGTATCCCAGATGGCTACCTCATTCCTCCTCTCTGTGCAGCCCAAAGGTGCAGTTCTTCTGACCCAGGCACAATAGACTGGCTTGTCTCTTGAATTCGTGTATGTGGAACTACAAAGAATGTGCTCTTTGATGTCTGGCTGCTTTTTACTTATTTTTAATTCTATGTCAATTTATGAATGCATTCTCACTCTTAGACCCAGGAAATAGTGAAAAGGAGACCCACAGTGATAAACTTCCATTGAGACCCTTCCCTTTCCAGGAGTAACACTTGAGGATGCCTCTGCTAGGTCTTAGATAAGCAGCCCCTTTGCTTTTTATGGTCTTCTTGAGATCGTAAGTAACCATCGCTAATTTACAGTCCAAGGCTGGTCATGTCCTCCGAAGTTGCTCTCTGACAGTCTGATTGTTCCTGAGGCCTCCAGTCCTATGCTTTGCGGAAGTCTTCTGCGTGAGACTGCTGGTGCGTGATCATGTGCTCACCTTACAGCTGGCTGACTTGCTATGTCCTCAGGTTGCCTCCGGGTTCTCAGTGCCCCACTGTGCTTCTCATTAGTGTCAGAGGTCATTAAGAGGATGAGGAAGACGAAGATGGGACATTGTCTTTTGACTCTGGCAGTCTGTAGGTCATTGGTCTCTGTAGGTCGCTGGTAACTTTGGATACATTTGGCAAGATAGTAGGGAAGAGAATCCCAAATAATGATGGGCTGACGAATCAATAGTGACTAATGGTTCAGCAATGAAAATAAGAGTAGACAAAACCTAGAAGTTGGAATACTTTAATACGGAAAAATCTTGAAATGAAGGAGATTAAAAATGCTATGATTCTGTAAAGAGTAGCAGCTCAACTTCAAGAGGTAGGACATAAATAAAGAATGGGAGAGAATTTCACATCTTGAGATGGAGGAAGTTGGGGTCCTGCTTTGCTTGGTGAGAGAGAGACTCATGTTTGGAGCGTGGCAAGGCCGTGCACGGCGGAGGTAGGGCTTTGAGATGAAAGGACAAGTCTTGAGATACTGACAGATACAGGGACACACGAAAGGCTCGTTCCAAGGTGTTGGGGGCCCCCTGAGCTTGGATAACAAAACTTCTGTGGCTGTGGTTGACACGCTGCAGAAGTAGACGACAGCTGGCTACACTAATGCAGATGTGATGTTTTGGTGACGGGCATCTAGGGATGGGGTTGGAGGGCTGTGCCGTGAATTTTGGGCCAGAGTCCAGAGATGAAACCTGAGACTATCTGAGAGACTGGAAGGAAACGGAGAGGCTCTATGATAAAAGGCCTTAATGTCGTCAAAGGGCAGGGGAGTGGACGGGCCGCAGAAGCTGGAGCAGCTCCCGGAGCCAAAGTCCAGGGTGTGACTGTCAGGGTAGAGTTCAAGTGCAGTGGGAATCGGAAGGCGTCTTAGTCATTTTCCTGTTTCTGGGACAAATTATCCGACGCCCACAACTTAAAGGAAAAGAGGATTAGTTTGGCCCGTGGATTTTAGAAGATTCAGGCCATAGCTGGGTGGCTCCAAGGCAGAAAGGTCACGGCAGCAGGGCCCCATGGGGGACAGCTGGCCAACCGTGGCAGCCAGGAGGTAGAGACAGAAGGGAGGAGCAGGGGACAAGGATCCGCTTTTCCAGGTCCTGGGCTCAGAGATCCACTTCAGCCAGGCCCGCCTTCTAATGGTTCATTCACCTATGAACTTACCCATGGATGAAGCTACACAAAAGTTGAGAGTTCCGTGAGCAAATCACCCCCAAGCACATGGAAGTATTTGGGGGGATGTTTTGGATCTAAACCATCAGGTTGGACTAGTCATCCTACTGGCTTGGGACAAATGCAAAAAGAAAGAATTCAAACTCAGAAAGAATTCTTTAAGGAGACCTGTGTACCCTTGGCAGCCAACCATCAGCCAATCTTGTTTTACTGAACATCACCCAACTCATCTTTCTACTTTCCCCCATATTCCTTGGGCTACTTTACAGCACTTTCTTGAGCCCAGACTAGTTTGCCTATAAATATTTCAACATATATAAGATGCAAGGACTTTTAAATATATGTAATTCCATATCATAGTTTTAAAACTCAGAACTAAGTCTCAAATATCACCAAATATCTAGTCAACATTCAAACTTCCAGGTTACTATTTTCTTTTTTTTTATTTTGTGAAAAAACAAAACCGTAAAAAACTAATAAGAGATTGATAATAGTTAATACACTGTATATTATTAGCTTCAGAGTTGTTACTCAGACTGTAAGATATAGTCAAAATGATTCTCTTACAAAGAAGAAACAAACAGAAAATAGCAAAAATCATGAGAGTTAACATCCTATTTCAGGGATACGTGCCTATTCGTGTTTACAGCAGCACAAATTAAAATAGGTAAATCTTGGAAACAGTGCACACATCCACCAATGGATGAAGGATAAAGATAATGTGGTATTTAGACATAGTGGATGAATTCGAGGTCTGTGATGCTTTTACATGACATTTAAAAAAAAGCTGACTCATTTGAATGGAGAGTCAAAAGACAAGTACTCACACTGTGTTGGTTTCTTTTTGTTGTTGTTGTTGTTGTTTTTTACTTTTAATCTACAAGTTCTTCATCACCATCTCCTCTTATTTTTTTCCCTGCATTTCATGTTTTGGGCAGAAGACTTGTGCAGTTGTCCACTTTCTAGGTTTGGTTGACCTCAGGACAGTAGCATGACTGAGCATGTTCTCTGACTTCTGCTTGGAAATCAGGACTGATTGTGGTGAAACCATTGTAAATAAGACTCTGTGTATGAGTATAAAGCCATGGCAGCAACAGCAGAAAAAGGAGTTTGGTACCTTTAATCAGCAGTCAGATATTCTAGAATTATTCTTCTGATTCAAAGAAGGTGTCAGGGAAGGTATACAAGACAGAGAAATGTCCCCACCAAAGCACAGGATGCTGGTCTCTGAACAGGGCTGACAGTGTGCTGGAAGAGGTGTCAATGAAGAATTCCTTTGTCTTGGGAAGTGGTGCTCTTGCTATAAACTCAGTTTTCAATTAAGGCAAGGAGGTGGCTGAGAAAGACAGAAAGACAGGGAAGTTGCTTCCGTGTTAAGAAAAGAGTTGCCAGAGAAGACGGAGAGGACTGTGGAATTGAGTTCGTGCAAAACAAGATTGGGAGGGGAACATGAGAAGTACGAGAAAGGAAAGATTAATGTGAAGATTTTGGTATTAATCAAGTCATTAATAATATTGAGGCTAATTAACGTGAGTATTGTTTCCTTAAATGACGGGGGGTTAACATCTGCTAAGAGCAATAGACAAATTTAAGACACTTTTCATAAACTCTTTACATAAGGAGATGAACAAATTGCATTGAATCTATTTGATTCAGCACTGTATTTTATTTTATTTTATTTTATTTTATTTTATTTTATTTTATTTTATTTTATTTTATTTTATTTTATTTTATTTTATTTTATATTTTATTTTATGCTCTGGTGTGGATTTCAACCCCTCAGCTGTGTGCTTAGCATTGTTCAGCTCTATTGAACTTTGAAGTATAAGAAATCTCCAGCCAACTGCTAGATATTTCTCTTTCGGTCTAACCCAATCTATTTTATGTGGCCTTATAAAAGGCACCGGGTAGATATACAGTGAAAATGCCTGAATGCAAGATTTATTCTCTATTTTAGTATTATATTTATGAGAAGCAAATTTATAATATATTCTCAAGTATTATATATACAACATAATACATATTTCATATACACTATTACATGTTCTCAAGTACTATCCCACCACTATATAATTTTATGTTGTGAAACCATAGTAATCTTTCATCTATACAGATTAATGAGAAAATAACTTCTTTTTTTATTTTGAAGGTAGTGAAATATAACAGAACAAGACAGAACAAAGCCAATGGAGACAATGCAGTGAAACTGGTACAGAACTTCACAGCAGGTTACCGGGATAACAGTCATAGGTACCATAGTATCTCTCATCATCTTCATAATAGTTGTGCATTCAAGGTACAGCAAAATCAAACCAAAAAAAGAACATTATAAAACCTATCAAAACAGAATATTGAATAGAGCAAAACAATTAATCAGAGCAAAACAAATCAGTGAAAACAGTGTTGGCTTTCAATGAGAAGATAGAAGGAAATCCTCTGTATTTGTTACATGGCATACGGTCATCCTCCTAAGAGATGCTCAGACCTCTGGTCCCCAGTTGCTAACGAGGTGGGGGGTGGGATATTTGATTCTCAGCCAGAGCCCTGGTAGGCTCCCGGGAGATTCTGACTGGTTCTCCTCCTGGCTCATCCGCTGTAGCCACTTACCAGGAAGAGGGGCGTGTTGCTTTCTTGCTCAGCGCCCTAAGTTCCAACATGGTTGGATCTTGGGAGATGCTGGGCGGTTCTCTGAAAATAACTTCTTGACAAAAATAATTGCCTTACACTACTTTAGCCTACCTGTAGTAGAATTACGGCCTCAAAAAATTTCAGTAGAATACTTTCTAGTTAGTTAAAATTAAACATATTACACTGCTGTTATTAGATGTTAGTGTTTCACTCAATTATCAGAAATAAAATAATATTAAACATGAAAAAATAATACTGAGGCTACACTGTATTTATGTGTTAGGTATGGCTTGCTGATAGATTATCTCATTTAGTGAGACAGTTAAATTATTTTTATGTCCAGACTCTGGGAGACTTAAGCAATTTATGCATTGTCGTATAATGTTTAGAGATGCAACGGAATTAGTTGGTCTCCAGTAATAACCAGGTAACTCTGTGTCAGTGGAGATAGAGCACTTCTCAGTCCAGAGCTCCTAGGTGTTGGTGCTTGGCAGTCTCAGGGTCATCTGCATGCTCTGCAGTCTTGGAAGGTAATAAAGTGTTAGAATGGTTCATCTTTGTATTGAATAGTCGTTCTTTTTGTTTCTTCACGTAGTGAGCTTCAATTGTGATGTGGACACTTTCCCTCTAGTGGTGGCAGACATAGATTACACTGTGGGTGTTTTTCTTTCTTCTTAAAGCTCTGCATGGTTTACTGAGTAAAAATTTTTTCCCATTCATTCATGCAAGAGATCAAGAGATACTGATTGAATACCCATCATGCATCAGGCACTATTCCATTTGTGGGGGCAAAGTCATGGTTCTCATGTAGCTGGTCATTTGGGGCAGGGATCAGACGATACGCAATAACAAATGAATGTATAATATAAAAGGGAAATAAGCTGGGTAGTGGAATAGTGAGTTGGGGAGGGCTGGAAGAGAGTTCCACATCTGTGTAGCACCTGTCACAACTTATTCGTTTTCTCTCAGAAACGGTGCCCACATCTTCTCCCTGGTAGACTGCATAAGAAAGACAGGGTTCATTAAATCTTCCCTAGGAAGACTCTTCAGTTTCGGAGATAATGTCAGCTCTATCAGGTCCACTGCATTAGACCTTGGTTTCTGCTGACTGACAGGGTAGGTCATGCAATGCAATTCCTAAAATTATAGAACATTTTTTCTGAATTGACTTTTTAACCAAGTGTCAAGACTCTAGATGGGGTCAACTTGAGTTAGGAAAACTTCCATGTGTATTCAAACTGATTTGGTGATGTAATTAGCACCGAATGGTACTGACAGCCACCAAGTTTGGGGATTTGCAAATTTGTTTTTTTCTTGGCTCTGACACAATTAAAACAGGTAGGTGATGTTTATGAATGAACCCAGGGCAACAGTGTAGTTATAGAAGGTGCTGCCCACAGCCCATCATAGGCCAATATAGTCTCCATTTTAAAAAAAATAGCTACCATCAAGGCACTTTTAGCAAGGGATAGTTACAAATCTGCAAGATCCATTTAGATTTTCTTTTTCATTTTTCTTGTTCTTGCTTTCCCTCATACTTGAATAACAATAACCTTAAGGCATATATTAAAGTGAAATCCCTGCATTCCACGTGACGAGGAAGTTCTGGATTTCGGTTTACTCAGACTCAACCACAAAGCAGTCCATATTTTGGCACCCAAATCTAGGGAAGAAAAGAACAGCTCATCCCTGAGTGATAAAATCTAGAGCTGGAACAGGCACCAAAGACTGAGAGAGCAGGGAAAGGAATGAAAAGTTGGCCCTTTAAGGTTCAGCACCCACATTTATGAATTCACTTCTAACACTGTCAGTCAAGGCCTACATCTTACACAAGTTCACCAGGTCCTTGAGTGAAGTTTTCTGCTACAGACAGTTTCTCAGATGGATCTTTGTGTTGTGTTGAGGGTGAAAGGATATTGATCAAGTGGACTGGCCCCAGCCAAGCGTCTCCATTAATGAGTGGAGTGTCCCACACCACCTGAATTATTTGGCACAGGCAGGATCTAGGACGGGAGATTCTCTCTGCAGCACACAAAGCTTGGCCTTGTGTCCCTGACCACCCCCACTCCAGTAGGGAGGGAGAAAGCTCTTTCTTTTCTTTTTTTTCCTGCTTTGCTGGTTCTCTGTGGCCTACCCTTGGCTTCATGTCAAACACACCCAGGGTTGAGGTACCAGACAGGAAGATGGCATGGTGCCTCGGTTCTTTCATGAAACCAAATCAAGCAATAGGCAGAAGTTTCTTCCACCGCTTTTTGTCACCCTGTTCCTGAGACTCCCTGGATGTGGCGTGTTGGGTGCAGTCCTATCAGGGCTGGATGTTGTGTTTCACCTGTTGAAAAGATTCCATTTCCTTAGTTTCCACCCTCAGGGCTCCTGGGCCAGGGCTTGTCTTCCCCACCTGCCTCCCTCTGCTGCCACCACCTTGCTCGCTCAGCTCTGACCCTGCCTGGGCCTGGCCCGGCTTGCCCTTCCTCCCTGCCCTACAAATCAGCTCCACTTTCTCTCGGTGATGAAATGAATGAGTCAGCCGGGGCGGAAGTGGCAGTTTGAGTAAAGGGGGGTTTTCTGTCTCGCAACGAGGGGGTAAAAATATGATCCCCCTCAAGCAAAATGGAAAACCAACTGCAAAGCTCTTAAGTTCCACATTTTAACCTACAAATAAGGAGACAGAGACTTTGGAAAAAGTCTGTAACAGACGTTAGGAGTTGAAGGAAGGGCGGTGAGCTCTACCGGGGCTCTGCGGAAGCTTCCAGCAAACACAGGCACTGAGTGGGAAGGGTGCCTTCAAGCTGCTAGGCAGAGAAATCGACAGTGCGCACCAAAGCTGCTGCAAGTGCCAGCAAGTGTCCGCACACGCGTGACTGGAGGTGAGAGTGGAAGAGGCAGTGGTCTCCTCAGGGGGCGCTTTCGGTCCCTCACTGGACCCCGCAGGGTTGGGAGAGACGCTCCAAGGATACTACTGTCCTTGATCCTTTAGTTTCATTTCTTACACTCAGTCTTAGCCAAAGGGCCCAGAAGCGATAGTTTCATTTCTTTACATATACTTCATTTCATATTTTCATCTCATTCCATCCTCTAAGTTTTGGATTTCTCTTTTCTCTTCCAATCTCTCCTCAAGCTTGTTTCTCTCCCCAGTTAACCTGTGTACCAGGATGCGACACCAAATCAGTTCTCCCATACCCATCCTTGTCACTTTGTGCCCTTTGCTATGAAGCTCCACTTGTGGCTCAGGTCAGCTTTTATTTTCTGAATTCACAGGTAGCTTATAAGCGCGGGCGGCAGAGTGTCACTCTGTGATCTGGCGCAGTTGCAAATACATGGTCTTCCAAATCCGCTGCGTTTTCAGTACATCCCCCCAAAGCAAAAATTGCCCCAGAGGTTAAACTGGCCACTCTTACAAGAGGGGAAAGAAACCAGCACCAAACCTGGACCCACTTCTGTTCAAGCAGAAGAGACTTCAGAGCTAGGGTAGAACATCATAGGACACCCGTGTTTGCTAATTGGCTTTATTATGGAAAAGGACTTTTTTTCTTATCTTCAAAATGGAAATGGCATCAGAATTCAGAGCGAGGCATATGCCCTGTGAGGTTAGGCTCTCACCAAACCACGAGCTGGGGGAGATGCGTTGCCTTTTTTTGATGACTGTATCTCCAAGAACTGACCCTCATCTCAGATGCTTTCGATGTTGTAAAACTGACAGGAGAGTTTTCAAAACTTTCTATTTCAAAGAAGAATGGAAAGAAATTCCAAAGGAAGGTTTTCTAAAGTAGGTGCTTTGAGGAAAGGGAAGCGAGAGGCCCAGGGGAGGGAGGCAGCCTGTGTGACGGTGGGTCCTCCAGCAACTTTTAGGTGAACCCCACATCTTCTCCTTGAGATCCACTCCAGGGTGTTTTGGAGCTGCCAGGGGACCATGCAGTTCCGTTATTATAGTCAGGGATTGCAGGAAAACGATCACATTCAGGACACATAATTTTTAGTATTTTATAATAGTCACCTAAAGAGTTAAATACAAGAAGAGCAGGAAATCTTTCCACACTCTAAGACCCAAGGAATCCAGCGGAAGGCCTGGATCCCACAGCAGTGTCCTGCATGAGCCCAGCTGAAGACCCAAAGCTCATGACAATAACACACGCAAGTCTATTTCATGGATCTGCACTGGGAAGGCCCAAAGGTCAACCCGCAGTGGAAGCTAGAAAGTCCGTGCCAGTGGGATGAAGGATCTGTGCCAGCAGCTGCGGGGTCTGTACTGGAGCCAGGAAGTGATGCTCAAAATAAGGACCAGAGCTCCCCTAAAAAGTGTCACAGCCATCCTCAGTGACAACAGTCCTGAGCTCCTCTGATGATGAGAACAGCTGAGTTCATATCAAGAAATAAGCTTGACAAACTCCTCCAGGAGAACCATCAGCAACAGGAGAACCAACAGCATTACTTCTTCCTTTCCAGGTCTCCTGTTTATGTGGGCAACAATCCCCAGATGGGCCATCCACACTAAGCACCACGGTGCTCCAGTTCAGCACGGTGCTAAAACACCAGTTACCAATCCAGCACACCTGTGGAGCAGTTCACGTCACCAGGAGCACAGAGATCTGATGACAGGTGTCCTCACAGCCCTGTGCCCTGACTGCGAGTAATGAACGGACTTGGCCTTCACCTGAGGAAGACTCCTTCTCTACCTGGGCTCCATCTCTTCATCCTTCTCATAATTCAGCCTTTTCTGGGGTGAGGGGGTTGCTCTTCAGTATTTTTCTCTTCTTTGGCTCCTTTCCTTTTTCCTTCTCCTCTTGTTCCTTTTTCTTCCTGTTTTAAAACAAGCTCAAGATCTGAGCCTATTCATGCACGAAAGTGAAGCAGTGGAAACCCTAAGAGGCGGGGCCCGGTGGGAGGACTTCCATTCCTTGAAGGGAATACAGGGACCCAATGCCCTCTCCCCCTTTCCTTCCTGGCCATGAAGTAAGTAAGCTACTTCGTTCTGTCAGTTGCTCCTAACATAATGTGCTTTTGCTGACCTGAAGCAACAGAATGTGGACAGAGTTCTCTTAACACTAAATAAACCAAAGAGAACCAAAGTCCTCTCCAAACTAAACCAAAACCAAACCAAGAAAACACACTTTCCCTTTCCTTTCCTTTCCTTTCCTTTCCTTTCCTTTCCTTTCCTTTCCTTTCCTTTCCTTTCCCTTTCTTTCTTTCTTTCTTTCTTTCTTTCTTTCTTTCTTTCTTTCTTTCTTTCTTTCTTTCTTTCTTCTCTTCTTTCCCTTTTCTTTTCTTTTCTTTTCTTTTCTTTTCTTTTCTTTTCTTTTCTTTTCTTTTCTTTTCTTTTTCTCCTTGAGACAAGGGCTCGCTATGTACTTCGGGCTGGCATTGAATTCTCTATGTAGCCCAGGTTGGCCTGAAACTTCCAGCGATCTTTTTCCTTGTCTCTGATTACTGGGATTGCAGTTGTGGGTCACCACAGCTGGCTAAAGCCTTTCTTTTCTTTAACTGATTTAGCTCACTTCTCTCAGTTATGGAAGGCTGATTAACACTTCCAGACTTCACCTTGAGGCTGACACTGCTTGGGATCTGGCTGCTTACAAGTCTATCAATCTCTGTCATCCGTCATTCAGGTTCAAAATCCGCAACTCATCCGCTCATTCCTTACCTCTGACTCTCCAGCCCACTGCTAACCTGGCACTCCCCCTCTGGTTATGACTGTAATAGCTGCCATTTCTGCTCTTTGCTTCCACCGCTCAGTGATTTCACTTCCTTTCTGTGGCTCTCAGCTCCTGAGACGTTTGCCACCCTTTCTTTTCCCGTTAGAAGGCACCACACATACCGCCACCATATGTATGACCCAGTATTGACCTTGCCGCTCTCAGGATTATAAACTGCCCTTGGGCTCCCAGTACTAGCAGTCCCTAAGCCTTGGCTGTGAGGTCGGTCCTTCCTGACATGGTCGAATCTGCTTCTCAGAATTGCACTTGTGTTTCACATGCTCCATGCACAATGGCTTCCTTTTCACCATGGGTGTAATTTATTATTTTCTGTCTCCACATTCTCGTACATAACTTCACCTAGAATGCTGCCTCCATCCAGATGTAGAAAAGACCCAGCTCAAGTGCTCGAGTTTCTACCTGGATCATTCTCAGACTGATCCTTCCAAAACCCCTCCCTTGTACATTTCAGATGCGTGACACATGTATCTCTCCCAAGGATGGGGCATGTACCTTGTTCTCCCACGCACTCCCACACATGTGTGTATCATCTCTGCATAATGCTGTGTTCTTTCTTGTGAAGATTATTGCATTATCTCGGTCTCTTTCCATTCTTTGAAATGTCTAGCCTTCACCTTCCCATGGCTGCTGTTTGGATAATTTCAAACGGCTATAAAAACTATTTGATGAAGCCAGGTGTGGTGATGCACACCTGTAATCCCAGCACTTGGAAGACCCAGGCAGGAGGATCACTGTGAGTTTGAGGCCAGCCTGGGTTACATTAGCAAGTTCAAGGTCAGCTTGTATTACATTGCTCAATAAGGCAAAACAAAAAAGCTATTTGATGGCTTTCAGAAGAACCAGCACTCTTATATATAACTAGTAGAAGTGTAACTCAGTAGAAAGTTTTGACTAAGATTTCAGATTGCATTAAAAGTCTTCAAGATGTGCATACATTTAATAACATTTGCATTTCCTGTAAGTTTATCCTAGGGAAATAATTAAGCAAGAGCAAAAAAATTTGTATGGAAAAAAACGTTCATGACCAGTGTTGGTTATTTGTAACAGTTTAAAAAAGAGCAATAAGAATATTCAACTAGGAGGACTAATTTACAACATTAAGGCTATATTCTGACTTATATTCAGCACAGCCATGGATTTTATGTGTCTGGTATCACCTGTGGTTGTTAAAATGATCAGAATGCTTCTCTGCTGATCAGTAACCTTACAGTTTTGGACGCTGGTCTCCATCCAAATTCATACCCTAGAACATGAAGGATTCTGCACAGTCCAGATGATAAAAGGGGCATTGGCTGAAGCAGCTGGATTCTCAGCAGCAGGAGGGATGTGTCCCGTATCCATGGTTTCACATGAATCAGATTTTATTTTGCTGTTCCCTCTTGCCCTCTAAAGTGCAGTCCTTAACAAAATATCTCCCCTGGGGGACTGTTCTGGTACCTGACCTTGGCTGGTTTTCCCAGTTATTTATTTCGTAGCATGTTGTTAGCAGTCAAACACATTGGTGAGTAATTTGCTCCCGTTTTTACATTTGAACAATGCAACCATGCTAATACTTACTCTGTATGCAGCATAGTTGTTAGGAGAATTCAGTGGCTTCATGCTTGGAAACATTCTTATCACATGGCAGGTACCTGGGTGTTACCTTTCCTAATACCTTCATTAACACTAATTGTTTTATTCCTTTCTCTACTGGACAGCTGGTCCCTCGACCACCCCACCATCAGTTCATTGAACACAAATCACTTCCTAGCTGCTCTCCACTGTATCCCCAGCATGTGACATGGTTTGCACATAGGAGATACTCAACCATAGTAAACAAAATGAAATTATTTCTCTAAACTATTGATTGGATATGTGTGAAAATGTATAGGAAGCCCTAGTATTTACAGTATGATCTTCAATATGATAGAAAAATATATTTGTATCCACAGAAAATAAAAAGGGAAAGAATAACTAAATACTCTTTTAATCCTAGGCCTAGGGATAATAGGCACATTTTATTTTCTTTTTAACATGTCATTCTTATTTGAAAAATTCTGTGCCATGTATAGAATTAATTTCTTAATCATAAAAGTTCCTCAAATGATGTTATCTGGCTGATCCAGAGAAACACAGGCTGAGATGATAGCTATTGAAGTAAAATGAAACTTAATGCTTGTAATGTTTAGTGTCTCACTGACTTTGCAGGTCTAAAGCCAGTAGTCTAATCTAGTAAGAGGGTGACAATAAACAATATAGCATCTAGGGGGGATCTTCTTCTGAAGTTGGTAGCCATTGTTAATTTCCTATTATCTTGTTTTAACGTCCTGTAGCACTCTCATTGTTTGGTTTGGTTTTATTGTTTTATCTCATTTGATTTTATTATATCTGATAGTATGGGCAGTTATTTCAAAGATAACAAGATGTATTATGCTAGCCATTTTTGATTTACAATGATCTTGTTTTGAAGTTCTGTATTGCTTTCCTTGTTTTGTTTTTTATTGGGTCTATTTTGTTCTATTTTGTTTGATTTTACTATGCCTGAAAGTATGGGCAGATATTTGGAAGACAAGAAGAGGAATTATGGTAGCCATTGTTGATATCCTATGTTTTTGTTTTGAAGTCCTGTGTCACTTACACTATTTTGTTGGTTTTATTCTCTTTAAAATAAAAAATTATAAAATACAAACAAAGAATGTTATCTGAAATTTTGATGATATATCTAGACTTAGTAAAATTATAAGATACTTATAGATCTATTTGGGAACTTAAGAGGACAGAATTCATGTCAGTTTCAGAGAAAAAAAATCCCAGGCACTCAGGTGAGATTTTAAAAAGTACCATATGCCAACCCTCTTAGGGTCCTCTACTTGAAAATAAAGTTAAATTGGACTACCTTTTCTATTAGCACCTTCAGAGAAAAATTCTTCCTGTGGTTAGGAAACCATCTGCGCTCAGCCTTTAATTGGATTTTGTCCAAGGCTGAATGATCCTGAAATAGCGTTTCTGCACAGTGCTTGCTGAAAATAGAAATCCCTTGACATTGTGGCATAATAGATCTGGAGTAGTGTCCACGCATGTAGAGCTGATGCTCATCGTTAGGTGAGTCTGGCTTCTGGACACAGGCCATGGGACAGCAAAAGGCCAGCTCACCCTTGTGCAGATCAGGATCAGCCAGCAGAGCTCTGTCTGGATGGAGCCCCGAAGGTGGAAAGGTGATTTTGAGAGGGAATTTGCAAGGAAACCTTTGGTTACTTTTTTCCTCCAAAGACTGGTTTCTCTCATCTGAATGACATGGGTGGATTTTCTATCATATGCTGTGGGATCACCCATTTCCTATTCCAAGGTGGTGCCATGTTGATTTCCATAGCTACCCTGGAGACCAGAAGAAGAGAAGGGACAATAGTTTTACACATCCAGGTTTACACATTCACCAAGAAGAGAGCCTGGGAACCAAGGTCAGATCATCTTGGCTCCAATATCCACACCTTTAGATCTCTGGAATAGGAGCTCCACAGAGCACTGGTAGCATTCTGGGGACATGTGACACTCCCAGGAGGTAAGAACCAAGGACCCCGTTCACCACATGACACATGCTACAGACTCAGCAATATCTGCTAAGTTAATGAATGAGCTTGAGGGGACCCCTGTCACTATAACACAATAAATGTGTGGTTTTCTTTATGAAGTCTGATCAGCTAAATTAGTTCTTTTGTTTTCTTTTATGAGCTCCAAGTACTTCTACTCTAGGAAACACAGGCCAGTTTCTACCCTAAGCTGAGACACTGGGACGGTGTTACCAGATATAGACTTTATCAGATTCTGTTAACTAGAAACTTGCTTCCCACAGACCCAATTGTCTATTAAATATCTTTCATGTTTATTTATTTACTAATGTGAATTATGTACCCTAGAGGTCAGCTGAGCCTATCCTGTGATATTTAGCTATTGAATCTCACAATTTTCAAGGAACTACATAGTTGATCCTCCAAAGAGGAATGATGTATTAAAAGGAATTTGGGCAGAGCTGCACTCCACCTTTTTAGTTAATAGAAACCAGCACCCCACAAAGTCACTGCCAGTGCAAATATCGGGAACGGATGGGCTTCCAATTCCGGTTACTTCTCAGTCTTACAAAAGCGATGTTGAAAGACATTTTACCTTCTCACCTTTGTCTTCTGATTCAACGGGTGTACCCATTCCACAACCTGTTTCTCTCTGAAACCTATGGATGTCTGTTGCTTTTAAAATTATTTTGATTTTCCTTGTTTTCTTGCCCATCTTAACCAACTCTCCAACTACTTAAGTTAAAGTGGGATCCACAGAGGATTCAAGTTAATGGACATCTTGCAGTATGATTCCAGTGCAAATCAAAGGGTGACTAAGTATGGAAATAAATATATATTGGCATTTATTTGAAAAGAGCCTCGTACACCACACCAAACACTACATTAATCTTTAATCAACCAGCAACTGAGCAAAAGACCAAAGAAAGGGCCTCTGGTTCATTCCCCACCCCCTCCACACAACCTGAATGGCCTTATTTTTAAGCTGAGCGTCCCACCGTAGATCCATGTTAGAAAATAATTACCCCTGAGTTTGCTTCTAGTCTTATAATTCCATCTTTCCAGCTGCATCACTCTGAGATCCTGTTTCGGTATACTGATAATATTTTGAGCTAGTAAATACGCATTTAAAGAGCTTATTTGTCTATTACAAGTCTACTACAAGTATATGATATATTTAGTAAAATACTGGTTTTTAAGCCAGCATTTAACTTGGGGTTGCTTTATTGCGTAGTTTTGGAAGAACTGATTTCATTCTGTCAGTGATTTCATTCTGTTTGTCGATGGCCTCTCTCGGGGGAGAGTTTCTGCTATGCTGATACATGACTACAGACAATAGTCTGTAATGAGGAGGAGAGGAAGACTGGGAAATCACAAAATGTCAGCTTTGAAATTCTTGCATCAGGCACCAGGTTAGGTCTCACGAGGTCTATGAACCGAAGCCTTACGTCTTCAACACTCGTGTTCCAGCCCTGGCTCCGCGCCAGGCAGGTTGCATCATAAATACCTCGATACTTGACAAATGTGTCCTAGGTTCCACCTTGAGAGAATTGGAACTAGGTAATAATTTATTTTTTTCTCAATTGTCTAGCATGGTTTAACGATCTAGATCTTTGGATCTTTGCCTGTATGTAAGTTCCTGTTACTTCAAAGTGCCTTATTATTTTTTAGACACTTCTTAGGTTTGTAAAATTTTATTAGTCAGACTTCAGTGTGGAAAGTGAAAACCACTTTAGATATTTCCTTTTTATCTTTTCTTCCTTCCCTCCCTCTTTTCCTTCTTTTTTTCCTTCCTCTTTCTTCCTTTCTTTTGCAGTGTAGGAATTGAACCTAAGGCCTTGCGCAAGGTAGAAAAGCTCCATACCACTAAGCTACACCCAACTGTACTCTACCTACTTTAATTAAAGAAAGGGTTTAATACAGGAAATTAAATCTTATAAAATTATTGGCAAGTTAAAAGAATAGGTTCAGAGTTGGACCTCTAGAAATAATTCTAGGAATATGAAGAACTGATCTACCATGGACACCATGCTGGGATCCCAAATATTGATTAGTACCACAATCTTCTGCAGTAGCACAGCTTCTGCCAGTTGAGGACACTGAAATGTGGACAGCTGTGCTATGATCCTAGGAGTAAAAAGCCTCTTCAGGAAGACCTTAGAGCTCAGTACCCCTGACAGTCCAGATAGATGTAGAATGCTAGCAGACGAATGTCACGGTCCATGACTTCCAGATAGCAAAAGTCAGAGAAAAGAGACACAGATAGGAATCTGCCTGGATTCTCTCTGGTGAATTGTGAACAGATTCTCCCAATGATAGACCCTAGCTTATAGCCAGCTATGTAGCTGAAAGACATTTGGAAGATGTGCCTCTCACCCTCCCAACCTGGAAAAGGGAGGCGAAAGACAGAATGGAGCTTGAGTGAGCTGTTCTACAGTGCTCATCACACTGAGGGAGCACAGGAGCCTTCAGTGCAAAGGACATTCTTCTGTAGCACAAAGTCGTTTGTTTGACTCTTGTGTAGAATGTGAATAGGAGGGTGTCAAGAGTATCCAGAGGAAGATGTAATTTGATCCTAAACCGCTGAAGCATGGACACCTTGATCTCATCTTTTTTTTTCTTAATTAACAAACTGATTTCAGCTGTAAGGAATTGGACAGACAGATTAGTGGAGACCAGGACTGGAAGCCAGGTACACTTCTGTTACCATAAATGGAAGCAACATTTGTTTAACTTGTTATAATAATTTTATTTGAAATATCTTTTGGCAGGTACTATCTTATACTTAAGACACAATCTTTATTGTGAGTTTATAAAATATGTAATGTATTATTATCCATTACCTACTTTTTAAAAAAAATAATTTTATTTAAAGAGAAAAAAAAACAAAACAAAACAGAATAAAGGGTAGCAACAATACAGTATTCCAAGGAAAAAAGGAAAAGAACAACAACAAAAAAACCTAAGAAATTACTACTTGACAAATTACATACTGACTTCTTGGAAATAGTTGATCAAATTACTAAGTTAATACATGTAAAGTAGACATTCAAACAGTGAGACTGTTAACAGTTTTGCTCCACGATCTGACAAAAACAGCAATATGGTCATCCATCTTACTCAAATATACATGCAATTATATCAAAAGGGTAAAATTAAACACAACAAAACAGAGCAAAGTGGATCACAAGAAAGCAATATAAGAGACAAAAATTTCAAAACTAGACAATTGGAGATATTTACTCTCTATCGTATTGACTCTTGTTTTCTTCCAAATAGTTGTCCATATTGTCACATCCAGGGAATTCACATGAAACAACCTAGTATGGAATTGATCTGAGCAGGACGAGGAGGGCATTTCAGGTCTTCAAGACCAGACATTAGGGAAGCCAAGAATGGCTGTCATAGTGTCTCTCATTCTCCTCAAAACAGCTATCCATACCTTAATGTGTGTTGAAATTAAACAAGGCAAAGCAAGCTAAGATCACTTTGAACAAAAAGTGATAGTTTTGCTGGACTTCACATCATGACATTATGGAATCAGCACTGGGTATTGTAATGTCTCTTTTTCTTCAAAGTAGCTGTTCATTTCAACATGTGTTATATAGTTGGTTCTCGTAAACTGTTTATAAGCTCTACACATGCATGAGTCTCTACATGTATATCTATCATTTCTGTATTAGCAGTAAAAACAAAACAAAGCAAGATAAAACAAAACAATGCCTAGAAAAGCATGAGGCAGAAAAGTCACATAAAACCACAATACAAGGAGATCTACAGTGGTTACTATGATGTCTCTGCAGTGTATAACAACATTAATAAAAATGAAGCATTAGAGACATTATAAGACTTCAAAGGCAAGTAATAATCAAACCAGAATGGGTATCTTAGTGAATCTTGTCATCTTCAGTGTAGTTGCCTATACACTTAGACTTGATGTTATCGATCATAACAGATTTAAATAAAATCAGTCAATACAAAGTAGCAATCTAACAAACCAGATTCAAATAAGATCAGCCATAATAAGACAGTATAAGTTATAAAGGGCTTCAGATTAAGTTGATAGGAAAATTAGGGATGATTACCATAATATGTCCTCTTATTTTTGGGATGGCTGACAATGTCCTTAAGTCTAGTGTAAGTAGACAAACTGGAACAGCACATAATCCATCCAAGCAGAGTGGTGAGAATAATGTAAATTCTAAATCTTGTTACCCCATTAACAATATCCTCTGCCTTCCTTTTTTAGACAATTCCTCCCCTTTCACTCCCATGGGGTGCACTGCTTGTTTTGGGTCCCACTGCCTCCCCATATAGAGCAGCTCAATGGACCCTATCTCCTGATCTACTCTGCCTGTGTTTCTCTCTGTTAGTATTTCGAGGCCCTCTATACTACAGATTATAGCCAATCTTCTCTGCCTGATTTCTGCTATTCTATTTTTCTGCCATTGATAGTCTATTTTTCTCTTCCACTCCACTGTCTGCCTCGTTCACTGAGGCCTCTCTGCCACTGTTTGTGAAATGCTCGTATTCTTGTTCTCTCTCCCTAGAATGTCTTTCAGTATTTTTTGTAGGGTTGGACTGGTGGTCACAAATTCTCCTAGTTCCTCTTTGTCATGGAAGCATCTTTTTTCTCCATTAGTTTCTAGAAAGAGTTTTGCAGGATACATCAATCTGGGCTGGAGATTGTTCTCCTTCAGTGCTTGAATTACTTTACTCCGAGCTCTTCTTGACCTGATGGTCTGTATCGAGAAGTCTGCCGTGATTTGATGGATTTTCCTTTAGAGGTGATCTGTTTCTTTTCTCTGATGGCTTTTAATATTCTGTTCTTATATTGAATTTCTGGGATCTTGCTTATTATGTGTCTGGGTGTAGCTCTGTTTGGGTTGTAGGTGGCTGGAGTTCTGTATGCTTCATACCTCTGCATATCATTTCTTTTTTCTATGCTTGGGTAATTTTCTTTAATAATTGCTGTGAATAGCCTTTGTAATTCCTCTGGTTTGATTCCTGCTTCTTCATTCGCATACTTTATTCTTAAGTTATAGATCCTCTTATCATCTTCCAGTCTTTGTATCTTTACTGCCTGCTCCCTTGTTATTTTTAAGAGATCTTCCCTTTCATGACCCCACATTGCAAGCCTGTGTTCAATTTTTGATAGTCTCTCTTTGGTTTCTTTCAAGCAGTTTTGCCAGCTTTCTATCGAGTCTTTAGTTTCCTGATA
>PVJX010015958.1:0-10001 GCA_004027295.1 Dolichotis patagonum | reverse complement strand
TCTTTGAATCTGCTTCATGAATTCTAGATTTTTTCTGAATTCTTCATTAAATTTTTCTCTCCTTTTGTGTTCCTCCATTTTTCTGTCTGTGTCTTCTTGAGAGGTACCCAGCCCTTCTTTTATTAATCTACTTACCTCTTGTTTAATTTGAATTAATATTTCAGTTTTGGTCCTGCTTATGAGGTCCTGAAGATATCTCTTTATGTCCGCTAACACTGTGTTTGATGTTGCATTTTTGCTGTCCTCAATCTCTTTTGTATTTACCTCTCCTGGATCAATATTCTCAGGGTTGGGGGCTGGGAGTTTTTTCTTATTTCTCCCTTTCGTCATGTTTTTGGTTCCTTCCATACAAGTGTACGGTGTAATGTCCAGACCCTTTTCTTGTTGGTTAAGGCTCCTCTAGAGGGCGCAGGCTAGGAGCTTTAGCCCTCTTCAATAGGTTATCAGAGATTAGAGTTCACCCTCGGGCAGTGTGCGCTAGC
The DNA here is from genome assembly GCA_004027295.1 of Dolichotis patagonum. Lineage (NCBI taxonomy): Eukaryota > Metazoa > Chordata > Mammalia > Rodentia > Caviidae > Dolichotis > Dolichotis patagonum. The sequence continues at coordinate 9,519 of PVJX010015958.1, read as the reverse complement.
TCCTCCCCTCTGGGCCAGTCAACCTTTGCAGGCCTTCACTGCGTCAGTGTGCACTGATCTCAGGAAAGTAATTTGTAGCGACTCACTGGGTCCCCACCAATCTGCTCGGCGAGGGGAGCAACCAGTTGAAGCCACTTCCTTATGGAGTTAGGGCTGTCCTGCCCAAATCCAACATGTCGTCCAGTTGGTTTCCCCTTTCACGTGGGAGGGTCTTATTCCCATCACTCACTGCGTGTTGATGCCAGTCCCTGAGAACTACAGGGCTCCCTGACCTCCGACTTCAGCGTGGCTGCGGTGGGAATTCTCGGTGCCTCTGGGTGGGTCACGTGCAGGGCCAGTCCGGATGAGCTGCATGCAGGGCTGTTCAGCTCCGTGCTCTAGAGGCTCAAGCCAGTTGCTTCGGCATGGATCGCTTGTTCAGGTTGGGCAGGAATTCAGGAGGCTCAAGGAGGGTGCCGTGCTCGCTGATCTTATCTTCACTAATAGTAGCCCCAGGACCTCATATTTAGCAGTTTTTTGCACTTTAGTTTCTTCCTGGGTTGTGAGAGTCCATCTCTCTCTGTTTGGGTCTCTCCAGGGTATTCTATTCTGGCATTTGAACTGTCTCTCTCAGAGAGGGTCTCTCTCCTGCTACCTACCAGTCCGCCATCTTTTTTTCATAATTTCATTTATTTTAAAGGTAAGCAGGCTGTGGCTTAAGGTGCTTGTGGAAGGCTCAACATGTGGCCCACCAGAGCCTCCTTGCCTTGCAAAAAATCTTTGATACCTGATTTAAAACAAAAACAAACAAATAAACAAAAACATTGCTGACCAAGAGGGTAACTGATCATTCTGAAGGGTGTTTTAACTTCTTTTTTGTTCTATCTTCTCTTAACTGCAATTCACTAACAAGGATTCACCCACCAACTGATGAAGTTTATAGAGTTGCTAATGAGATGGGAAGAAAACTACAGGTTCTTTCATTCTGTACATCTCAAATATTGTTATTTGAGGGCATTAGAACAATTTACAAAAATTTTCTAACTCAAACATCTTCTTTTTTTATCAGCTTGTAAGAAAATTATTCTTACAGGGAAAAAATTACTCTGAGTGGCATATCCTTGTCTAACATTTGGCTTGAACAACTCTTCCAAATGTATATTATCTAAAGGAGGAAATATTAAAGGTGAAAAGATTTGATGATGAGAACTTTTAGCTAACAAAGACTCTAACCAAAAAACATTTAAAAATTACAGAGCAAAAATTTGTATTGTCAAGTAATACCAGAATTAAAGGAAACATTTGTTTGTAGGTAGAGACATTACTATTAATAATATTTCATTGTTATTTTTAAAAGTCCTTGAACACATACTTATGAATTGCAGTTCATTTTTCATTTGTACTTTATGATTTCAGTTCATCTCATTTCTACTGCTATCCTAGTAATAGATTTTCAGGAAAAAAACATAGTGTTAGATTTGTCCAGGATTATATCACTTATGCATCTTTTAAGTGAAAAAATTAGATCATAAATACTTCTAATTTTGGAAAATTAAATGCCAGGCATCAGTAAATTTACTGGTGCTGAGGCTTTAATGAGAAGCTGCCTGAAATGATTAGGAATGTTTGTTTTGTTCTGCTTGCATCCTGCTCCTAGAGTTAACAGAAATCCAGAAATCCCTGAGAATCTCAAATCTCTAGAATGCAGATTTCTTAAGAGTTCATGAAAAAGAGTTCTTTCAGAGAAGATGTTGCCTATAGCCATTTGACCAAAAGTACTTCTAAAATAGATCTTTGGAAAATTCCAGACATGCAATAGGTTTGTAATGATTCATAAACATGAAAAGAATTTTATGAATTAACAAGTGGATGGGGACACTTTCTACATCCCCCTCAATTTGGTAGCTCTGGGCAAACAGAAGAGATGAAAATGCCCTCGGTTCCCATCAGCTGAGCAAGGGTTTTGGCAAGGTTATGGAGCAAAGGAATTCCCCATGCCCTGCTAGTGGGCATGCATCTGGTTACACCACTTTGGAAAAATCTGTGTGGTGCTTTCTACTAAAGACACCATACTCATAAATGAAATAAATCAGACACACATGTGTAAACATTGTATTGTCTCCCTGGTGTAAACAGTTAAAAAAGTAAATAAGATCCAAAATAGATATTGTGAAATAGAAAGAAATGTTCAAAAGGAAAGAAAAATTGCAATAGGGAAAGGAGAAAAGGAAAGAACAAGGAAAAAAATATATATATACACAAGATAGTTAAAATAGTTATAGTATTAATTTCTACTATAAACACAAACCTTCCTTTTCGGTGAACATTAACTAATGATAAGAAACCAGCCTCTAAATCCTTCCTTACTTACTGCTTCCCTTTTTTCCCTCTTCTCTGTGACTTTTTTCCCTTGTTTCTCTCCTGAAGCCTCATGAATCCCATTTTAGTCATATTCTGTCTTAAAACTCTCTGCTGCCCTTGCCTGGACAGTGACCAGTGCTATTCTAGGTCTCTTCTGGTCCCAAATGAATTTTAGGAATGTTTTTCTAGTTCTGCGAGGTATGCTAATGGTATTTTGTTCAGAACTGAATTAAATCTGTATAATAACTTAGGGAGTATGACTGTTTTCACTGGGTCGGTTCTGCCTATTCATGAGCAAGGTATATCTTTCCATTTTCTGATATCCTCTTCAATCTCCTTTTTCAGAGTACTTTAGTTTTTATTTTATAGAACTTTTACTTCCTTTGTTAGATTGATTTCTAAGTATTTCATATTTTTGGATGCTATTATGAAGGATGTGGTTTCTCTCATTTCTCTCTCAGTGAGTTTGTTGTTTGTATACAGGAATGCTATTGATTCTTGAGTGTTGACTTTGTATCCAGCTACATTACTGAATTTGGTTATTATGTCTAGAAATCTTTTGTTGGCGTTTTTGGGATCTTCTATGTAAAGTATAATGTCTTCTGTGAATAATGATAATTTAACTTCTTCTTTTCATATTCTTATTCCTTTTATTTCTCTCCCTTATCTAATTTCTCTGCCTAATCTTTCCAGAATTATACTGAATAGGAGTGGTGATAGTGGACATCCTTGTCTTGTTCCTGATTTTTATAGTGAAAGCTTTTAGTTTTTGGCATTTAATATGATGCTGGCTATTGGTTTATCATGTATGTCTTGTATCAGATTGTGGTAAAGATCATCTATTTTGATTTTCTGTAGGGTTTATATTATGAATGAGTGTTGGACTTTGTAAAAAGCTTTTTCTGCATCTATTGAGATGGATGTTTTTTGTCTTCAATTCTGCTGCTAATTTCATTGTGTCCCATATGTGCTGGTATGTTGTGTCTGCACTCTCTTTTAGTTGTAGAAATTGTTTAATTTAATTTTTCAAATTTCAGACATCAACAAAACCAAACAATGGAAAAAACTTTAGCAGAGAAACAAGAAAGGCAAACCAGTCCTAACAATTTGGTCATTGGAAAATGCTAAGGTAAATAATCAAGAGACAGGAACAATATAATGCCAGAAAAATAAGAAAGAAAAAAATGGATAAAAATTGACAGATTTCCAAATTTCAAGTCTCTCTGCATCTTATTCTGTTAAAAATAAAAAAGAAGAGGGACAGAAAAGATGAAAATCACCCCAAAGTCACCCATTTGGGTCCCTCCAAGTCAGTAGAACAGTGGGAAAACAAACCATTGCCCAGCGTGGTAGAAGCTGGCGGGGGGGGGGGGGGGGGGAGATGCAAGTGGAGAGTTGTTCAAGAAATGAGTTCCTCTTTCTGTCATACCCCTCAGGGCACAATACTCACACTACTGGAAGGACAGGTTTGCTCCAGCAAAGAGCCAGAAGGAAGTGACTTCACCAAATCTTCCTCTGTTCTCAGGTAATTTGTGCCTTTCATGATTTCACTCAGTCTACCACATCTTGACCTAATTAAAAACTGGGTCAGACCAAATTTCTTTCTAAACGGAAGTCTAAAAGTCACCCTCCCTTAAATTCCTATTTTGCGTTATTTTTTAAATTCAGTTCCTAGTCTGCTTTTTTGGAGATATTAGGAAAAACCGCTCAAGCCAAGTTAAAGGCCCTGGACCGTGAATCCAGACAGAAGGGCAAAAAATTACAGCATTTCACAGGAAAGAAAGAGATGTGTAGAAACCTTCTTTGCCTGGCCATGGGTGTAAAATGGCATTCAGCTCGCTTCGTTTTGCCACTTCTCCCTCTGAGGCATAGATGAATTTATTTCCGATCTCAAATTTTTAAGACATATGAAGGAAGACAGTGTGACAGGCCCTTGGGAAATGAGAAGCAAGCAATAAACAAAGGGTACAGAAAGAAATGGATAGGGCTTCAATTTAAGAGGGTGAAAACTAAGAAAGCCCTAAGCGATAATGCTAGCACTTAGATTGGGATTTCTGAATTTTATCTAGACTAGTAAAAACACTAGTTGAGAACATTTTGGAAAATATCTTAACAAATAGTAAAGAAGGAAGACTTTCCCTATCAGATATTAAGATTTATTCAGAACCTATAATGATTGAAGTAATTATCAGTACAATATAAGATAGTGCAGCATTAGTAGAGAGTCTAGAAGGAGATTCATTACATATAAAACTTTATAAGATAAATGTGGAATTTAAACCAAAGGGAAAGATTGTTAACTAAATGATGCTGAAACTAATAATAATTAAGAAATGTAAAATAATGGTGACCTCAATCTCATACTTTGAGCTAAATATAATATACTGATTAAATATTTTAATATAAAATAAAAGCATAAAACAGCTAAAATTAAACAAAGATGAACGTTCACCTTTTAACAAAAAAGAAATTCTTAAATTAAAATACCAATGGTGGGAAAGGAGTCACAAAATCAGATTACTAAATTTTACATTTCCATATATTAAATGCTGTAGAAGGTTACTAAACCAGAAAAATAACTGTAATGTGTGAGTTAATTGGGTAATATTTTTCATATGAAGACCTCTTACAGGCCAATGAAGATCTAAGCAAAATGAGCAAGTAACATGCATAGACAAAGAATAAGAAAAATATAAATGGTCCACAAAGCATGAGAAGATGTTCTAGTTTTCTGATAATCAAAGAAACAGAGATCAACACAAATATTCCATTTTAATATAAAACAGTAAATATGTACGTGATGAAAAATAAATGAGATTGCAGAGCTGGGTTAGGAGCAGAGATTCCCAAGCTGTGTTATGAGTCCGGGAAGACAAGAAAAAGTGCCAGTAGGGTCAGACTCATGTTTTGAAGCAGATCCAAAAGAACTAGCCTGACTGATGGATTGATGTGTGAGAAACGAGTCACAGTGGAGCCAGTGTGGGAAGCTAACGCATCCCAGCCTGGGCCTTCCTAGCATGATTTCCTGTGCTCCATTCCCATCTAGCTGCTTGGAATGGATATGACACCCCAGAAAAATTCCCAGATAAAATAGGTCAGAGCATGCCCAGTTACATTTGAATTGCAGATAAATAGCATAATTTTTTAAGCACAATTATGTCCCATATCATATTTGAAGTGCACTTAATGCTAAAAGAAAAAAGTGCCGGTTATCTGAAATTCAAAGTTAACACAGGATATCCCGGTTTTTATTTGCTAAATCAGGTAACTCTGCACCCAACGCAGCATCAGAGTCATGTGTAGAATAAAGTGGGACCAAACGATGGGAAGAGAAGTGCACGGTGGCCTCCTAGATTTAGGACTTCCGATTTCCAGAACTATAACAGAGTAAATTGGTATTGTTACCCACTAAGGTTGTGGTAATTTGTTATAGGGACAAAGGAAACTAACACATAGCCTGACATTTCATTTCCTCCTTATTTCTTTGTCCACCCCAGGACATAGAGAACCCTACAAGTGGAAAGGACATTGGAGGTAATAAGAACCTTCCTGTTTATTTGCGGAAGAAAAAGACACGGTTGCCGTTTAGTCCTTACAGAGTAACTGTCAACATTCTTTCCTTGATACTAACCACATATTCATATTTTCCTTTCTCTTCCTCTTTTTCACCAAATCATCTCCCTCTTGCTAATTCTTTCTGTTTCCATCACCATCCTTTTCTTTATTTGACCCAACCATCATCCATTCATTCATCTGTCCACGCATCCTTCTGTCACCCATCTATGGCTGCATCATTGCAATGTCTTCTTACTTGCATTGTTTTCATTATCCCAAGATAAACTCACTAGTCCCTACTTCTCAAAAATACTTGATGCGTTTTACCCTTCCTTTCAAAATAGGTGTCACTGGTCAAGACATCCTTTTCATTTGAGTAAAGATGCTCCCCTTTTAAAAATGCAGAATCTCTAGTTTGCTTGTCAGACTTTAGTATGTGTCTGGGATATGTCAAATGCTCATAATTGGAGATAATTGTTCAGTAGGTTTGAGTGAATGTTTGTGGTTTATGTCTTAGTACTTTGGAAAGCACTCTGTGTAGACCATCCGTTTCTAAGACTCTGGGATCTGACAGATTAGTTTTTAAAGATTCTGGGAATGAACAGCAGAGGGGGTTTAACTAACAGAATTGACAGTTCTTCATTTTAAAGCAAAGTAATTAAAAACAAATCAACAAGAAAATATCCCATCATTTTATTAAGGAAAGGATAATTTAACAGCCTAAATATGAGAAGAACAATTTCAGGAGGATGAAAAGCACTTTAAGAAAACACTAGTGATAAAACGTGTTGCCAAATAAATGTCTTTAAACAGTATATGAAAAAATTTAGATGTATAAAAATCAGAGCGTAACAGTTTATTTGAGCATGCTTTTTTCTGTGTACAAGCTTGTTAATTTGCAAATCTATATTTGGTGTAGTGTGAAATGAAGTGACAATATCCTGCTTCTTCCTGGATTTCAGTTTTTCAGTTTATCGTTAAAAATCTGTTCTCACAGGCACATGTGAACAGAAATAGAAACAACTTTCTTAAGGCCATTTTAGTCAGTCTAAAATGCTCTGGGTAAAAACACAGCAGGGACCTCATGGTTTCAGTCACTTCTCTGACCTTTGCTCCTAGTTTAAAGGAAGCTGCTCTCCTTGGTTATTTGCCTCATTGGGAAGGGAGGCAGCCAGGGGTCCCCCTTCCTGAGAGCCACTCTCCTCTGCACTGACTCCCCTGGAGTTCAGGGCTGAGTACCTGGGCCTAGATGAGAGCAGCCTGGCCCAGGAGACCCTCATTTTGAGCAGATTCCTTATTACTATCTTCTATTTGGGAGCCGATGTCTTAAAAAAATCATGCTTGAAAATATAATGAATATTTGCCAGCCAAGGCTTTTCCGGTGCACACCAAATTCATCTGTATAGTCTCAGAAGTAGCGAGTTACTCAGTTTCACTTTGGGGGTCAGAATTTCCTGGGGCAAGCACATGGGTTTTCCTTAACCTGCACGGGTGAGGGCAGGCCCCCGCTTCGTGAAGAACCTCGCTGCGCTTCCGTGGTTCTCATCCCTGGCTTCTTGTTGGTGTTCTCCAGGGAGCAGAGCCTGGTTCCTACCCAGGACTGCCTACGCCCGAACACCTCACGGGGAACCTGCACACCACAAGTTCCTAAAAATTCTCCAAATGATTCCAGTGCACAGCTGGGGGTAGAGAACTTTTGCAGAACACACATGTGTCTACAAATCTTGCACACCATTCCAGGAGCCTGATGCTATGGGATACTGCATACGACACTTCACAGCCAATAACCAAACACTCCACAGTGTAACTGTATAAATCAGGAGTTAGCACTAGGGTAAGTAAGTACTGTAATGGTATCTAATTCTTCTTGAGTCTCACTCAGTCCCCAGTCTTGTACTAGGGGTGGACATGTATTGGTGTATTTCCCAAGGGCTCATAGAGGTCAGCATCATTATTATCCCATTTTACAGGAGAAGGAATGGAGCTTAAATTTACTGCTTGGATTCATGCAGCTGAGTGTGATGTAGCCTTCAGGACTTGCCTCTTAATCAGACTGCTTGGTAGGGCGGAGGAGAATCTGTTGGTAAAAGGATTAGAAGGGGCTTGTTAGAGGACAGTTAATGTACAGCATCTTGCAGCATATTGGCAGATAAGGCTGAGTTCAGAGAGCCTTGTTAAACAAAGAAGCTGAGTGAAAAGGCACCTAAGCACAGCCTTCCTGGGTAGCAAAGCTAGTGTGTGAGGTTTGTTTGTGAAAAGACAAACCTCCTCACCACGTTTTAAGAATTTCTCAGAGGACAGAAAAAACCCGTGTTTTAGTGCAAGACATGTAAACCATAATGTGCTCTTCAGGAGAGAGTCTTCTTTTTACCATGTGACTGTCCTCTCCCTGCCAAAGTCATCGCAATGGAAAGTACAGTGTTAGACTTGCAGTTTCTGGAGTGAGGGTAAGTAAGAGTTTCCTTCCCTTTGTGTTGTTAAGATTACGCCAAGAGAAAGAGCCACATTTTAAGAAGAGGAAGGAATGGCCCTCAGAGGGTCAGGCACTGCAGGGATGAGGGCCCTAGAAACTGGTGTGAACAGCCAGGGGGACTTCTAGGTGATCTCAAAGGACATGTCCTGCTGGCTTCTGCTGGGCTATTCTTGAGGGGTGGGGTAGAGTCTCAGGGTCCTACAGTGAGGGTACACACAGACATAAGGGCTTAGTATGTTAGGAGAAATGTATCTCTTAGTACTTGTAAAGTACGTTCTTTACTGCTGAAAAGAACCGGAATAGCTGAACAGTGACTGAGGCAATGGTCCACACCTCGAGGTGTTTGTAGATGGCATTCTGTGGTTCGCCAATGATTCCTCTTCCTCACCCAACTACTGAAGAGAGCTTATTGGCTTGATGCTACGTGTGCGCCATGGAGCAGTGGACACAGCCTTGCCAAGCAGAGAGACAGAAATAAACATCACTTAAGTGCGTCCTTCAGTCCAGGACCTTGACTTTGAGATTGAATTATTAGCACCATGTATTCTATTTGTATTTTGGAGTTACTTTCTTCCTTTCAGTCTTCCTGTTTTTAATTTTCTCTCCCTTTCTGAACTTCTAATAACTCCTGTTATTTCTGTTTAATTATCACTCCCTGTGTTACAATTTTGTCTTTTACCCCTGTTCTTCCACTTAACTCTTTCCTATTACCCACTTATAAATGGGTGGGATTAATGCATTAATTGAACATTTATCTAAGTGTTATACTTCTATAAGTATATACCAGAATATTTGTCACTATTTCTATATTTCTTGAAAAATCAAATTAACATGATCTGCCAGGGTTTAAGCATCACATATAACTTTTTTTTTTTTTTTTAACGTTTCTTGCTTGGCTCCTGGAAACTTTTCTTTTTTCTTTTTCTTTTTTTTTATAATTTTATTTAAAGAAGAAAAAACAAAACAAAATAAAACAGAATAAAGGGTAGCAACCATACAGTATTCCAAGGAAAAAAGGAAAAGTACAACAACAATAAAACCTAAGAAATTATTACTTGACAAATTACATACTGACTTCTTGGAAATAGTTGTTCAAATTACAAAGTTAAAACATGTAAAGTAGACATTCAAACAGTGAGACTGTTAACAGT
>PVJX010015957.1:0-41418 GCA_004027295.1 Dolichotis patagonum | reverse complement strand
TCTCCGTGAAGTTCCCAGTCCCAAACAGACCAGACTGAGCTGCTGGTCTCCCCACCCCCTTTTTTTTTTTTGCTTTCAATTTTATTTACAAGTTTTTAAAGTTTTATTTCACTGTGGTAGCAGTGTTTATCACAAGATCTACTCTACTAACACAAGTTTACAGATACAATATGTTATCATTTTGTATAGATCAAAATTGTATGACAAATCTTGAGAATTTATTAATCTTGGAAAATTTAAGTTAATTGAGATATTATGTGTGTTGTTCAGCAACTCATTTCTTTTCATATAATCATGATAATAACCACTTAACTTTCTAATTTTATAAGTTTGAACATCTTAGATATATAAGTGAAAACATACAGAATTTCTACTTTTGTCACTGGCTTATTTCATATGCTATAGCTTCAAGTTTCATTCATGATGTTTCATATATGAAGAGATCCTTTTAAATTCTGAATAATATTCCACTCTATGCATTTACTTTATATGCTTTATCCATTCATCCATTGATGGACATTTTGAAGGTTTCACAACTTAGCTTTTGTCAATAGTGCTGTATTAAACTAATGAAGTATCATTATCTCTTTGAGAACTTTTTTAATCAATACCTGGAAGTGTATTTGGTAAATCATATAGTAGCTATATTTTAATTTTTTAAGAATTTTTCATAATGTTTACATAGAGTTTACAACATTTTGCATCCCTAACCAACCCTGTTCTAGGGTTTCAGAGTTCAAAATTCTCTAGAATGTGGAAGAAATATATTGTTTATTTTTTATTAACATTTATTCTACAATAACAGTTTATATCTGACTATGGTTTTACTTTGTATCTTCCTTGTGAAAAATAGTTTCAACATTATTTCATATAAGTTTTGGACATATGTATGCCTTCATTCTATTCTCATCTTTAATCTATTTAAAATTGGAATTTTGCTATGGAATTTTATGAGATAGTTTAGATATTTGATATAAACTCTTATTTGTTATACGGGTGTAAACATTTTCTCCCATGCCTCAGGTTGATTTTGTACAGTTACTTGTTTCCTTCATTATAGAGAAATTTGTGGTTTGATGTAGTTACACTTGCTAATTTTTGCTTTAGTTGCTGATGTTTTGGGGTTCTTATTTTAAAATAATCTCTTTGCAAATATTAACACTGTGAAAATTTTCCTTTAATTTCTTCTAGTTTTATAGTTTATATACTATAATACGTTTTGCTGTGATATTTTCAAACATGCCTATTATATGATTATTTTAAGCTTTGACAAATTTGTCATTGAGTTTTTCATTTTATGAAAAAGATGGAACAAATTTTCATAGAAAAATATTAAGAGAATAACAACATACTATATATCATTTGCTTCAAAGTAGTCATTCAAAGTGCAAGATACAGACAAAAAGATTGTCTTACAAACAAGAACCAAGTATGCATTGTGGATGAAAAAAAGTGGTATTTTTACACAATGGAATACTACTCAGCTATAAAAAAGGATGATCTTGAGGCATTTATAGGCAAATGGAAGCAAATTGAGAATATCCTCATTAGTGAAATAAATAAGACTCACATTAGTAAATATCACATTGTATCTCTAGGGTAAAAGATAATAAGAACTGACAGAATAATGGGATCCAAAATGTATAATAGATATTGTAAAATGAAAGGGAAGGAAAGTGCTCTAAAGGATATAGCAGTATGTATAGTGTGTAAGATAGATGACCATATTACTAAATTTCTGTTAGATCATTTAACAGAAGGGTTTGCACAGAAATGAGTGTCTAGCCACTTTTTATGCTTTGATTTTGTAACTTTAACAAATATTGTTAAGATGACGATATGTAATGTATCAACTAGTGATTTCATGATGTTAATTTTTTTGAATTCTGTATTCTCATTTTTCTTTTTTAAAAAAAATTTTTCTTTCTTTCTTTTTTTCTTTCTTTCTTTCTCTTTCTTTCTCTCAATACAATAAAAGAGAACCAAACAGACAATAGCTCAAAAATTTGATGAACTAAGAGAAACTAGTAGTATAAATCAAATAAATCAGTATATATTAAAATATTTTTGAAAAAAGGAATATGCAATTTCAGGGATTATCTTAACTTTTTCATACTTCCTATTTGCCTGCCTTCCACTTTGCTCTTTATTTGTGTATATTTGATTGATTGTGTCAAATCGAGATGGTTAGAAATTCAACTAAATCTACTCATCAATTCTACACTCTGGTGTGTACCAGATTGACTCTAGAGTGGCTTGTCACCTGGATGGTATAAAGGGTAAATGATGAAGGATGGACTCATTTCTTTTCTTCAAAGGAACTCTAGTCTTTGCCTTCAGCTTGGACTTCATCTTCTGCTTTCTAGTGCAGACTCTTGGCTTCTGTTTCAGATCTTTCATTCTTACTCTGTATACTCTTCAGTTTTCCAGCATATACTCTTCTGCTTTCTTTCAAAGACTCATTAGCCTCCTGATGTGGATTTGCATGGAACACTCCAGTGAACTCTGGACCTTGGACTGAATCTTTCAGTCTCCAATGTGAAGACACCTCCCATACACGTCTTCATCTAGCTCTGTGGCTGAATGTCATAAGTCAATCTTGTAACTTTTTATTCATTTTTATATCTTGTATTATATCTGTTTCTCTAGCAAAACACTGACTCTCTCTCTCTCTCTCTCTCTCTCTATATATATATATATATATATATATTCAAAATGCTTTTGTTCACAATTCAATTCTTAAACAAAGGTGTTCAACCAAGTTTTGCTTCCATTGACCAACTTCACACTGAGTAACTGACTTGAATATGGCCATCTTTCCTGCATAAACACCAAAGTGACCATCTTTTTGCAAAATCATAGAACAAATTAAGTTCATCAATATATATTATACAGTATTATATAATGTATAATATATAAAATATGTGTAAATATCTCATGGTTTATCTTAATATATCTATCTATCATATATATATATATATATATATATATATATATATATATATATCTTCTGTGTCTAATTTTACTTAATATTGCATTGATATGTTGTGTTATTTTACCTGTGAATACCTGAAGTCTACTTTATTCGCAAAGTACTACTCCATTGTGGATTTGATTTTTGAGCATAGTGTAAGGTAAAGATTTAGTTTCATCCTTTTACATGTAACAATGTAATTTTCTCAACTACAGTTACTGAAGAGCTATGCTTTCCTTATTGTGCATTCTTGGCACTCTTATTGATGATGAGGTGAGTTAATATGTGTTAATTGACTTCAGGACTTTCCATGCTGTTCTACTGCTTTACATGCCTTATGAATGTGTTTAAACTTGTACCAAAATATTTTAGTTACTTAGGCATTATATTTTGAAACCAGGAAGCATGAAGCCTGTTCTGTTCTTTATCAAGATTATTTTGGCTACTCAAGTTTTTTTTTAAATAGTGGGAAACTGATCCTGATTTAATTCATGGACTTAAAAGATTGCTACATGGGCAATTGGAGGTCACTAAATTTAACTCTCCACAAATTCAAAGCATCAACTTATCATTTCATTGAGAATGTTCATTCATTGCTCTGATAACAGTTGTTTTTCTATTACATTTTATTTAAAGAGAACAAACCCCAACAAAACAAAACAGAAAAAAGGGTAGCAACAATGCAGAATTCCAAAGGAAAAAAAGAAACAAAAAACCCCAATAAGAATGCATTAATTGATAAATTACATACTGTCATCTTGGAAATAGTTGTTCAAGTTACAAAGTTAAAGGATACAGAGTAGATATTCAAACAGTGAGACTGCAAACAGTTCTGCTTAATGATCTAACAAAAACAGTAATATGCTCAATTATCTTACATGTCTAAACATACATGCAGTTATACCCTTTACTGTAATTTCTTTTCCTCTCCTTTTTACAACAGAAATTACACATTTTGGGTTTTATTACTCCAACAATTCATATTATTTTTTACACTAGAGACACAATGTGATATTTATCAATATGATTATTATTTCACTAATGAGGATAGTCTCAACTTGTCTCCATTTCCCTATGAAGGCTTTAAGATTATCCTTCTTCATAGCTGAGTAATATTCTGTTGCAAAAAATACCAAACCTTTTTCATTCACTCTGGGGTTGATGGGCATCTTGGTTCTTTCCAAGATTTAGCTACTAAAAATTGAGCTGCTATAAACATGGGTGCACATATATCATTGTGATATGAACTTTTCAATTTTTCTGGGAAAATACCAAGGGGGAGGATAGCTGGATTGAATGGAGCTTCCAATTCCAGTCTTCTGAGAATTCTCCATATTGATTTCCATAGTGGTTGGACCAGTCCACACTCCCACCAACAGTGGAGCAGTGTCCCTTTTTCCCCTCAGCCTTGCCAACATTTGTTATCTGTTGATTTCTTGATGGCAGCTATTCTTTGCAGAGTGAGGTGAAATCTCAGTGTTGTTTAATTTGCATTTATTGAATGACCATTGATGGTGAACATTTCTTCATGTATTTATTTGCTATTACCTAATCTGAGAATTGTGTGTTCATCTCAGATACCTATATTTGGAGAGGGTCTTTGAACTTGAGGAGCTTGATGTTTTTCAATTCTTTATATGTTCTTGATATAAGTCCTTTGTGTGAGGGTTTTCTGGCTAAAATTCTTTCCTATTCTGTGGGTTTTCTTTTCACTCTGTTGGTGATTTATTTTGAAGTGCAGAAACTTTTCAATAATATAAGATCCCAGTTGTTGACTCTCTGAAGTGTTTCCTGAGCAGTTTGCATTTTGTTGATGAATTCTGTGCCTACCCCTATGTCTCCAAGACTTCTGCCTACCTTGTTTTTTAGTAGATTTACTGTTTCTGTTTCAATGTTTAGTTCTTTGATCCATTTATAATTTAGTTTTGTGCATGGTGGTAGGCATGGATCTAGTTTCAGTCTTCTTCATGTGGAGAGCCAATTTTTTCAACACCATTTATTAAAGAGGCTATCCTTTCAGTGAACATGTTTAGACACTTTGTGAAATATGAGGTGGTTGAGTGTCTTTGTTCTAATACTTGCATCTAATAATCTGTTGCATTGGTCAATTGTCTAATTATTTGCCAGTACCATGATGATTTTATCACTGTGGCTCTGTAGTACAGTTTCAAGTTAGGAATTGAGATTCTTTGAGCCTTGCCTTTATTGCCCAGAATTGACTTTGCTATTCTAGGTTTCTTCTATATCCAAAAGAATTTCCAAAATGTTTTCTCTAGATCTGTGAGGTATGTCAATGATATTTTGATTGGTATTACATTAAATCTGTATAACAGTTTTGGGAGCATGGTTATTTTCATAATTTTGGTTTTTCCTAGCAAAGGGCAAGGAATATCTTTCCATTTTCTAATATCCTCTTCAATCTCCTTTTTTAGTATAGTATAATTTTCAGCATATAGTTCCTTTACATTCCTAGGTTGATTCCTAGGTATTTCATTTTTTTAGGTGTTATTGTGAAGGGTGATATTTCCATAATTTCTCTCTGGGTGAATTTCTTGTTTGTGTACAGGAATGCTATTGATTTTTAAGCATTGACTTTGTATCCAGCTACACTGATGAATTTGTTTATTACCTCTAGCAGTCTTTTAATGGAGTTTTTGAGGTCTTCTATATAGAGTATCATGTCATCTGCAAATACTGATAATTTAACTTCTTCCTTTCTTGTCTTTATGCCTCTTATTTCTCTCTCTTCTCTGATTTCCCTGGCTAGTATTTCCAGAATGATATTTAAAAGGAGTGGTGATAGTGGACATCCTTGTCTTGTTCCTGATTTTACAGTGAAAGCTTTCAGTATTTGTCCATTTAGTATAATATTGGCTGTTGGTTTGTCATAAATGGCCTTTATAAGTTTGAGGTACATACCGTGTATTCCGAGTTTCTAAAGGGTTTTTATCATGAACATGCGTTCGACTTTATCAAAATTTTTTTGTGCATCTATTGATATGACAATGTGGTTTTTGTTTTTTGCTTTGTTGATGCAGTGTATTGCATTTATTGATTTACATGTGTTAAACAATCCCTGCCTTCCTGGAATGAACCCCACTTGGTCATGATGTACAATCTTCTTGATGATTTGCTGCATTCCATTTGCCAGTGTCTTATTGAGAATCTTTGCATCTATGTTCATTAGAGAGATTTTCCTATAGTTCTCCTTTTTGGTTTGGTCTTTGTCTGGTTTTGTTATGAGAGTAATACTTTCCTCCAGGAATGATTTAGGGAGGATTGCTTTCTTTTCAGTTTCATTGCAGTGTTTAAGGAGTATTGGCATCAAATCTTTAAATTTCTTGTAGCATTCAGCTATGAATCCTGCACATTTTGGGTCCCATTAACTCCCTCAGTTTTTAGATTGGGGGGAAGCAACCTGCTATTTATCCTAACTGGTTCTGAATCTTTTGACTCTTGTGCTTGATCTCAAGTTGTATTCCTTTACCTATAAAAGCCTCAAGGTTTTTCTTCATTATAGCTGACTAGATCTCAACTGCACAAAAGTATCATGTCCTTTCAACCTATCTACAGGTGCTGGTCAAGTTGCCCCTATTTCTCTCTCGTTTCCTGTCACATGGAGCATTGTTTTCTCATATTTGACTTTCTGTCTGTAAACACTCTTTTAGGTTATTTATGTTTCCAATACAGAGCATCTAGATGGATGCTATCTCCTGATCTACTCTGCCTATGTTTCTTTTTGTTAGCATGTCAAGGCCATCTATGTTAGGGATTACAGCCAACCTTTTCTACCTCATTTCTGCTATACTATTTTTCTGTCACTGGTTGTCTATTTTCCTCTTTCATTTCACTGTATGTCCCATTCATTGAGGCCTCTCTACCACTCTTTCTGAAATCCTTGTATTTTATTTCTCTCTCTCTGGAATGTCCTTCAATATTTTTTATAGGCTTGGAATGGTGGTCACAAATTTCCCCAGTTCCTCTTTGTCATGGAAGCATCTTGTTTCTCTATTAATTTCTAGAGACAGTTTTGCAGGATACATCAATCTGGGCTGGAGTTTATTTTCTTTCAGTGCTTGGATTACTTCACTCTAAGCTCTTTTTGATTTGATGGTCTCTGTCAAGAAGTCTGCCATGATTTTGAAAGGTTTTCATTTATAGGTTATCTATTTCTTTTCTCTGACAGCTTTTAAAATTCTTTTCTAATATTGAACTTCTGGGATCTTGATTATTATGTGTCTGGGTATAGCTCTGTTTTGGCTGTAGGTGGCTGGAGTTCTGTATGCTTCATACATCTGCATATCATTTCCTTTTGTTATGCTTGGGAAGTTTTCCTTAATTATTTCTGTGAATAGACTTTGTAATTCCTTTGTTTTGACTCTTGCTTCTTCATTCACATGTTTTATTCTTAAGTTATTGATCCTTCATCTTCTAGCCTTTGTATTGTTATTGCCTGTTTCCTTGTTATTTAAAAAAGATCTTTGCTTTCAGGATCACATATTGCAAACCTGTCTTCAAATTTTGATAGCCTGTCCTTAGTTTCTTTCAAGCAGTTTTGCCAGCTTTCAATGGAATTTGTAGTTTCTTTGTAGTCTCTTTGAATCTGCTTCATGTATTCTAGGTTTTCTTTATGTTTTTCATTGAATGTTTCTCTCCTTCTTTTGTGCTCCTCCATTCTTCTGTCTGTGTCTTCTTGAGATGTGCTTAACATTTCTTTTATTAATCTACTTATATCTTGCTTAAGTTGAATTAATATTTCAGTTTTGAGTTCATCCATGAGGTCCCAAAGATATTTCTTTATATCTGCTGATGCTGTGTTTGATTTTTTTGCTGCTCTCGATCTCTTTTGTATTTACCTCTCCTGGATCAATATTCTAGGGGCTGGGGTCTGGGGGCTTTTTCTTATTTCTTTCTCTTGTCATGTTTTCGGTTCCTTCCATCGAAGTGCAACATGGAGTTCCCAGCCTTTTCCCCTGTTGGTTACAGCTCTTTTGAAGCATGCTGGCTAGGGATTTCTGCCCTCTCTAGTCTGCTGTCAGCCACTGAGGTGCAGGCCGGGACAGTGTATGCTGCCCCCCCCCGGGCCAGTCAACCTTTAGGGGCCTTCACTGCATCAGTGCACACCACACTTAAAGAATTGATTTGGGAAGCCTTATTTGGTCCCTGTCAAGTGTGTGACCCAGGCCAAGCAAATCCCACCAATCTACTGTAGGAGCAGAGCAACCAGCTGAGCCCTTGCTGCCAGACTCCAACATGTCATCCAGTTGGTTGCCCCTTTCCCATTGGAGGGCCTCATTCCCAGCACTCACCATGAGTCAATCCTGGTCCCTCTCTGGCTCCATTCTCCATTGGGCTCCAAGACCTTTGACTTCAGTGCTTCAATGTGGCTCTGGCGTGACATCAAGGCAGCTCTGTTCCAATCCTGCATGCACAGAGAGGCTCAACTCCACCTGCAGGCTGCTGAAGCCAGTATCATCAGCGTGGGTTTGGGCACTCAGGCTGGACTTGGCAAGAGTGCCATAGCCACTGGTCGTAGCTTCTCTAATGGTAGCCTCCAGGACTTGATATTTGATGTCTTTTTCTTTCAGTTTCTTTCTGGGTTGATAGAATCCTTCTCCCTCTGTCTGGGTTTCTCCAGGATGTTTTATTCTGGGATCTGAGATGTCTCTCTCAGAGAGGCTTCTCATCCTGCTACTTATCAGTAGCCATCTTTGGCTCCTCCTTCAAAAAGTGTGTTATTTAATTTCCATGTATTTATGCAGGTTTGGCAATTTCTTTTACCATTAATTTCCAATTTCATTGTGCTATGGTCAGATAGTATGCATGGGATCATTTCAATACTTTTACATTTATTTAAGAATGTTTATGGGATAATATATGGTCTGTTTTGGAGAATGTCCCATGTGCAGCTAAGAGGAATGCATATTCTGATGTGGCTGGGTGGAACACTCTGTAAACATCTACTAAGTCCAATTGCTAGTAGTATGACTCAGTTCTATGACTTCTTTGCTGACTTTTTGTCTGATTGATCTATCTCTTTGTGAAAGTGGGGTGTTAAGATCATATGTAATAATTGTGTTTTTGTGTATTTGGTTTTCATGTCCTTTAGTATCTGTGTTATATAGTTGGTTGCTCCTGTGTTTGGTGCATATATATTTATAATTGTTAGTTCTCTTTTTTGAATTTTTCCACTTATGAGTAAGTAGTGACTTTCTTTGTCTCTTTTAATCATTTTAGGTTTGAAGTTCACATTGTCTGCAAATAGAATAGTTATCCCTGCTTTTGTCTGGGTTCCTGTTGCATGGAATACTGTTTTCCATCTTTTGACTTTTAATCTATGAGTTTCTTTTTGAATTAGATGCATTTCTTGTATACAGCATATTGTGGGATCCTGTTTCTTGATTCATTCCATCAACTTGTTTCTTTTGATGTGTGAATTGAGCCCATGTACATTTATGGATATCACTGATATATATTGGCTTAACTTTGCCATGTTGTGTTCCTATTGTTAGTTTCCTCCTTTACTCCCTTGTTTACTTTCTTGTCCAGCCTGTTGATTTCTTTCTGTTGTTGTTCTGGAGATTGTGGTCATTTTTATCTCTATCTAGGATGTCCTTCAGCACTCTTTCTAAGGTTGGTTTGGTGGATATGAATTTTTCAGTTGTTCTTTGTCATGGAAGTATCTTGATTTTCCACTAAATTTGAAAGACAGTTTTGCTGGGTATGTCAGTCTGGATTGAAAGCTGTTTTCTTTTAGGGCTTGAAACACTTCACTTGAAGCTTGTCCTAACCTCAAGGTTTGTGCTGAGAAGTCTGCTGTGATTCTAATAGGCTTTCCTTGATAGGTGAGTTGTGTCTTTTCTCTAGCAGCTTTTAGTATTCTGTTTTTATGCTGTATGGATGAGATCTTAATTATTATATGGCTGGATGTAGATTTCTGTTGGTTATGACTGCTTGGCATTCTATGTGCCTCACTTATTTGTCTATAAGATTTGTTCCCTCTGTTTGGTAAACTTTCTGCCATTACTTCTATGATCTCCTTGGTTATATACTTTGCATTGTCTCCTGCCTCCTCACTGGTGCCTATTAATCTAACATTGTTTTTCCTGGCATCATCTTGAAGCTGCTGGATTGTCATTTCATACTGTTTTGTTGTTTTATAAGTTCTACCCTTTCATGATTGCTATCTGTGATTCTGTCCTCAAGGTCTGAAATTCTATCCTCACCTTCATTTAAACAGCTTTTCAGGCTTTCAATACAATTTTTTGTTTCTTGCATATCTCTATCAATTTGTTTCATGGATTCTGCTTGTTTTCTGCATTGTTCATTCAAATTTTCAATCAATTTCTCATGCTCCTCTTTTTTTATCTATTTCTTCTCTAGCTCTGTTAAGCAACTCATTTACTAAGGTTGTTACTTTTGTCTTTATATAAGACATTATTTCTAATTTGCATTCCTTTGTAGCCTCATGGATTTGTTTCTTTACTTCATTTGCTATCTTTTCAGAGATTTCTGGTTATGACATTTAGAGTCCTCCATTTCATTATTGCCTGCATTTGCCCCTGATGGAGTAGATGTTCAGGATTGCATTTTGCCTTTTCATTGAGTCATTTTCACCATTTGGGTAAATATCTGGTCTTTCTGTCCCAACTGTCACAACTTTCTGTAGTGTGTGTTTTAGGGTTCTACTGTGTGGTTGATGTTTGTCAAATTGCTGGGTACCACAATGAAGAGGAGATCCAGTCTCCTAAATTCCTCCTATAGGGTCTGTTGGATGAGCCCTATATTCTTTCTGTGCTATCTAGCCCAGAAGTGTTGATGTAGGGCAACTCTTAGTTCCTGCTTTTGTTATAGCTTCAGGTTTTTGCAAGTCGCCAGATCTCCCTGGCTATACTGTTTATGTCACCTGAGGCCCTACTGTGTCACTGTGGGTCCCATAATTGCTTTTCATTTTCTCTAAGTTGGGGGTTCATTATTGGCTGACTCCTCAACCTGTCTGATGTTCTCTGTGTGGGGGAGGGGGTTACCCACTCTCTTGCTAGGTTCACCAAGGTCTTACAGTTGGAGGGAGTTTCCCTTGCATTCCTATTTATCGACTTCAGATCTCTATTTTAGGGGGCAAATTTGCCACAATGACTGGATCCTTCTGAGGTATTCTGTTTGGGTGAGGGGTTCCTCATCCAGCCAGCATGGTAGTCCACTGTAGTCCAAGGTTCCGATGTTCCGAGTGGAAGGGTGGGCCCAACAGTGGCACTCACAGGCAGCTCAGGTTTGTGTCCAGCTTCCTCCATGTTCCTGGTAGAAGGGCAGATCCAGCAGCAGCAGTCTCAGGCAGCTCAGGCCTGCAGCGGACTTCCGAGATGTTCCTGGTGGAAGAGCATGCTTACCGGCTGGTTCCGATTGAAGGGCGGGTCCAAATGCACATTCCCAGCTAGCTGAGGCATTCAGCAGGCTTCCATATTCTGGCTGTTCAAGTTTTAATATGCTTTTACTATTCATGTAAAAATTCCATTAAATTTTGAAGAGGATTAAATTATGTGTACATAATCTCATAAATATGAACAGTTGAATATTATTAAATTGTCCAGTACACCAAAATGGAATGCCTTTGCATTGTTTGTGTCTTTTTAAGTTATAGTCATCAGTGATTTATAGGCTTAGTTTTACATGGCTTTTACAACTTGTATTGATTACTGCTGTCTCATAGCTGGGACAGCATACCTGATGACCAAAATTAAGTAAAAAAGGGTTATTTTGTTGATAATTTGTGGATATTTTGATCCAAAATCCTCTGACTCCAAGGCAGAGGACACATGGCAGAGGACAACAGTTAATGGAGGTGGAAGTCAGCAAAAACACTACAACAAATGGGAAGAGTATGGAGAAATATCTCTTTCTATTCTTTATATTGTATATAGAGAATTCACCTTAGGGTTGGTGTAGCACTCACATCCATAATCCTAGCATTGGGCAATGAATCAGTCACAGGTTTTGTCCTGCCTCCTTGTTTTGGTTGGACTCAATAGTAAAGTTATGTGTCTTGGACTTTCATTTATTTGAAGATGCATGAATACTGATTAATTTCATTACTGGCTAAAAATTTGTTCAATCTTTCTATTTTTTGATTTAGTCTTGAAATGTAGTATATTTCAAGGAATGTATCTATGCCTAATAAGCATATCCATTTGGTGTCTGGTTTTGTTAAAGTTGTCATTTCATTGTTGATTATCTGTACAGTTATTCCATGTAATAACAAAAGTGGCATATAAAAGTCCTGAATGGTTAATTATATTGCTTTCAGTGCTTTTCCTTTAGTTTTTCTCAGTATTTAGCTTACTCATTATGATCAATATATATAGTCAGAATTTAAAATTTTTGAAAAATGTATTACAGTAAATTACAGGTTTCTGTTAATCCTCCTCAAAATGCTTAAAACATATCACTTTAGACACACATATCCCAATAGTATTTCAATGTTCTATAGCAGTTCTAGAAATACTCTTTCTTTAATGTCTGTATTTGCATTATTGTGGTTGCTTAGATGTCCTGAATCAATTCAAAAAATTTATCTCTCATCATCTTTTTGACTTTCAGGAGGACCCAGAACTTACACAGTGCCAGATGTGGTGAATAAAATAGATGAAGTCAAACTTTAATGTTTTGAGAAGCCTACTTTTCCATTGTATAACATGTAGCTGTGGCTTTTGCTGTATTTTTTTTTTATCACAACTCATAGGCTCATGAAACTAGACTTCCCAAACTGCTTTAAACTGGAAGAAATGATGGGATAATTGAGTTCAAGGGAAAGAGGAATATTTTGAGGAACAGTAAAATCAATATGCTTTCAGTGTAATAATTTTTTTGAAAAATGTTTGTAATTCACCATATCTTTGACCATGCTCACTAATATATATATATATATATATATATATATATATATATATATATATACATACATATATATATATATATAATCTTAATATATATATAATCTTATCATCATGCAACAAAAATTCTAAACTATGTTGGTGATGAAAGATTTCTTCTTGTATATATGTATCTAGATCAGTATAATTTGCCCATATGGTTTGATATACTATAGTTTACTATTATTTACATTGCAATTTTCAAATTATATTGTTTGACCTCCTATCTGTTGCCAACAGTAAAATTTTTCTGCCTCATACCTCTGTCTTTTAATTTAATATCTTCTGTAATATTTTAGTTCCATCATTTTTTGATACTAGGATATATATTTTTTTCATTATGTGATTCCTCTTTAACCCACTTTCAGTTTTAGTCTTCGTTATACTTTTAAAAATTTTCAATTATTATTGGTCATTCTTTTTTGTACTTTCCCCAATCATCACATGGTTATTATCTCATAATTTTCTCAAGAACAATATTGCATATATAATATTTCCTTAACATTTGCATAATTGGTAGTTTTTATTTGCAAAATTTATATTTGCAGGACAATTTTAATATGCTTTGATCTTTCATTCATTATGTCCTTTAAGAGAAACAGATTACATATCACAAGCCTCCAAAACTTCAGAAGCTATAAATAATTACATATGCATACATTTACATATATATAGTGTAATGATATTCAAGGTTACATGCAAATGAAAGAATGTTAAAAGATTGTAAGTTGACTAGTAATATTTCATAAATTATCAAATATGACTTTAGAAAACATTGTTTCAAATGCATAATACAGATTTCACACCAAATTACAAAGGCTAAAAATAAAAAAATTTGGAGAATTTTCCATCCAAAATCTAGCAGGACTAGATTTTAGATCTATCTATGATATAATCAGAAAGTGTAATATAAGTAAATATTACTATGTTTTTCCATTGCTGCACACAACATCTGACACACACAACTTAAGGAATGAAAAGTTTAAGTTGCTGACACTTTCCTTTTGTAATTAGTTGGCTTCAAGGCAGAGATATCACTGAAGAAAGGCACAGTAGAACAAAGCTTGTGGTGGTTAGGAAGAAGAACACAGGAAAAATTACCAGGCAGGACTGTGCTAAGCATGACATATAGTACCTAAGCCACAACTCCATGGCCAGACACACCCAGGTGTGTGCTTTGCTAATCTAGGCATTTCTTTCATTCAATTAAGTTGACAAATCAAAGATTAAATATCACACTATACTGTAAAGAAACAATATAGATAATTGATAATCACTATATGTAATGACATTTTGAATGGTATTCTAGAATTTAAAGAATATATAAATTCATTGGCAGAAGTCCAATTGACATCCCCCATCATTTATTTAAATCTATGGTTATATATACTTCAGCAAACTTGAAGAACATTTAGGATGCAAAATTTTATAAAAATCCAGAGAAACACCAGTCACTTGCAAGAAATGATGAAATGACAATTAAGATAATAGACTTATATATAACAACATAATCCAGAAGAGAGTGAGATAATACCTTAACACTGTAGAGAGAAAATCACTGTGTGCTTTTAACTGTGTTATAACTACTTCTTAGAGGAAACTGAAATCTTATCATTTGCAGAAAAATGGATGGAATTTGCAACCGTAATAGTAAAATAAGTCACAGAAAACTAAATATCACATGGTTTCTCTTTTATGAGAAAATTAAACTATAAATACATCATTGAACAATATAAACAAAGGAGACATGATACAAACTATTGGAGAGTGCAGACTATTGGAGACAGGGAAGGGGTTAAGGAAAGGGAAGAAAAGGAAAAAGAGTAAAAAAGGATTGAAAAACAATCAAAATAATTTATATTCATGTGCCAATTTCCCAAAATAGCCATCAGTAGTCTATTTGTAACTACACTAATGAAACAAAAAATTAGAGTGTAAAATATCATTTTGAAATAAACAAAAATAAGAAAGTTTATCACCAATAAGTTGTAATTTAAAATATCTTTTAAAAATTTCTCTCAGGCAGAAGAAAAACAATTTCAATCATAATATCTAATAGGAAAAAGTGACTGAAGGGCACAGAGAATAGTAACACATCTCTTTATAAACAGAAATACTTGTGAAAACTGAGTATCTCATGCATGACATCAAGAAAAGAGAACTAAAGTAATGAAAAACAAAGTTGAAAGTCAAGAGGAGGGAATTCAAGTTAAAATGTAGTAACATTAATAAAGATTTTATATTGATTCACTTTATTTCTTTTAAAGTTAATCAAAAGAAAAAGTGTAAGTGAGAGAGGAGACCATCTCATAAGGTCAAGCTGGACAACAATGGGTTAATTGTACAGTTAAGCTACTTTTGTAGCTGAGCACCCTGAAAACACTGATGGTTTTGACCCCAGCCATATATGGGTTCAACTGTGAGGTAAACGTCAATGGAGCATAGTGGAATATGAAAGATCTGTCTGAAGTTCCTGCCTCCTTGTTCTCTGTTAGTCATTGTTTTTGCTTCTGTAGCTTTGCTTTGTGCTTATTTCCAGTGGAAAATTACTCTATAAGATAGAAACAACATAAAAGTGGCTTTGTGCTGGACTCTTGGATGGACACTAGTCGCCAAGGGATGCTGACAATAAAATTCCCGTTGTTCTACTTAGTTTCTGAGTAGCTTTTTTCGGGATTCCCTGCAGTCTCCTGCTTCATAAGGATTATAAAAATGAGTTCAATTCAAATATGTCAGTATGTTACAATAAATATTATGAATTAAATTCATCTGTTAGAAGACTTTATTATCAGACTGTTCAAAAAATCTAAGCAAAAATTGTAAGCAATAATGCTAACACATAAAAACATGTAAAGTTTAAACGTGAGGCAGGAGATTAGGGCTTGGCAAAAAGGCAGGATAATAGGGTATGACCTGTCAATCATGGAAAACTGTCAAATCACAGTCAAGATGCATGAGTAGAAAGTTTCCTAAGGCCTGAATCCATTATCAAAAGAAGATATAAAAGACTGCTGCCATTT
Organism: Dolichotis patagonum; assembly: GCA_004027295.1. NCBI lineage: Eukaryota > Metazoa > Chordata > Mammalia > Rodentia > Caviidae > Dolichotis > Dolichotis patagonum. Next base: position 25,498 of record PVJX010015957.1, on the reverse strand, counting down.
ATTTCACCACCACTGCCCTCTTTCTTAGAATGGCATATTTTGTATGCAGGGTACATCTCTTTAGAGCACTCCTTGTTCTTGAGAAATTATTTTTATTCCTTTACCATATTTATAACTCTAAATAAATGGTAAAATTTCACTTTCAGTTGTTTAGTTCAATTCTTTGAATGGTATACCAAAAGCTCAGAAACGACTGCTGCCCACCACACCATCCAATAGCAGAATCATTAAAAATGCATATCAGAAGGGCCAGGGGCATGGCTCAGTAGTGCAAGCACCTGCCTTTCAGTCACAAGATCAAGAGTTCAGTTTGCAGTAACAAAAAACAACCAAACAAAAAAATCAGATAAATGGTGACATTAAATAAGATTTGTTTGTCTATATTTATCTTTTAAGGGAAAATATCACTAGGGGTAGAGAAGGACAAACAATTATGTGATAATAATTGGGTTATATCAATGTCAAGAATATCATCATAAATATATAAAGTAAACTGGACAGAATTGCACAAAGAAATATAGAAGTAAAACATTCTGTATGTGCAAGATTTTAACAATCTTCCCTCAATTCATTTTAAAGAGATAGTACGATAATAGAAATATCAAGGGGGCAAAGTTTAATAAAGTTTTAGATCATTGGAACAACTTCATTAATTCATCTTATTTAATGGACATATTATGTATATCCTGCATTCTACAGCTAGATGGTATATATACTCTTTTTAAGAACACACAGAACATTCACAGGAATCAAATGCATTAAACCATAAAGAAGCTGTCAAAAATTTTGGAGTGGCTATTATGCATATTAATTTCTGGCAGTTAAATTGGATTAATAATAAGACAAGAACATATGTTATTAATTTCAGAAATTAAACACCAATTACTTTAAAAAATATTTTTGGTAAAGAATAATGTATTATAACATATTTGCAATACATAATGAATATGGGCATTCATTGTAAGTTATATATACATATAATTCATATATATATATATATTTACTATTCATTTTTTTACTTACTTTTTCTCACTGCTTTTTTTATCTCCATTATTCCTAGATTCCCTTCCCATTTCCACAGAATCTGCCTTCCTCTTTCCTGTCATCTTTTATGCAATTCTTTAAATTATTTGTACTTTGGGTTTCTAATATAAAACAAACCATGAGATATTTAACCTGTATCTAATATTAAAAAATTTCTAATTAGTCACAGAAAAAACAAAAAATTACAATAGAACTTTTAATGTTTAGAAATAAATAATAATAATAATTATAAACAAGCCAAAATCAAGCTTTGAGTGCAAGAACAGTGGCAACTCATTTCTCCATATCTCAAGATGTAATTTTCAAGACTGTCTTCATGCTTATTTCTGTTTCCATTTTGCTACTGCTAATTGCCCTTTGGAAGATTATGTCCTTTAATTGTTCAGATTTTGCAGTGTTCACCTCCAGTTTCACCTTATTTGTGAAGATTTAATATCTTCTGCCTTCCTAATTGTTTCTCATTTTACTTTTGTATTCCGAACTAGTCTGCATGGTTTTTGAGAAGGCAGAGTCCTGGATTTATTTATATTTATATTCCATATCACATTGATAAGTACGATGTCACTTGCATCTCTCTGCTCATTTGTGCTAAGGATTTGTGAATGATTTATATAATCATCTAATACTTTCCAATGAACTATCATTAAAGTAGATTTTAAAATAGTATATCATGTAACAATACTCATGTAATATTCTGTTGCCTTTCTGCCTTGTGTCATCTCTCTTCAAAGCCAAATTTGTAACTTTATAAAATTATATTTCTTTCAAATTGAAGGTCTTTATTTGATTATAACAGCTGTATTTCTTGCTAAAGAGGTCATTAACTATGTTAGTTTTCTGCAGGGATGCAAAAATGCTTTTGCAATGAATGAGGTGACAAGAAAAACATAACCAGAGTCATATTAATGCTAAGACTCAAATCAGTTGAAAGTTTTGCACATTTTATAATTTATTTCAGTATAGTCATAATGGAACAGTACACTTGACAGGTGGAAGTGCTCGAGGGCTATTGAACACTGGATTTTCCTGAAGTATTGTAATTACAGAAACACCTGTGATGAGCAACCAAGTACTGATTTACTATGAAAATTTCCAATGTGTTTAATAGCACTCCATAATTGTGCTTCACTTTTGATAGACCTAGGATTTAAAATGTGTGACAGTTTGTCAGCCAAATTGTATACCTTATAAATTAGAACTATTCCTATCTCTAATAAATGCATATGGAAACAAAGATCAATACATCTTGATTCCTTTAAAAGAATCTTTGTTTGCTGTCTGATTGAATGAGTTGGAAAATAAACCAAATGTATTCTTAGTTGCTCTTGTTTGTCTCATTAGAGATTTTTGAATTGTTTTATAAGATTAGAGTATTGTAACCATACCTAATGGTGATCCAAAGTAGAAAAAAAACCTACCTTTAGAGCAAAATAATATATCCTTGATATTGAATAAAGAATTTGAATTACTATCATAGTCCATAGCTTATTAGACACATTAAGTAGACATAGAGGAATTAATTTCCAGATGCAAAAAACAAGGTGGATGTGGAAAGAAAAAGTATTTTTATATTCATGAAAGCACATTAAGAATGGGATTTTAAAATTTGAAAAATAATACTGTACTAAAATAACCTTATAGTGGCCCCAGATTGTTAGAAATAATGTTAATTCATAATAATATTGATTTGTCTAAAGCTTTTCATGCAGTATATTTTGGCATCTTCTGGACAAGGGCAAGATTGCTTTTGCAATAGCACCACTATGATTTAAAATATGTTTAAAAATTCTGTAAAATAACTGATTTTTTGATACCATAATTTGTATCTGCAAGATACAAGGAACTGCAAATTATGTGAAGTGGAGACAGGAAGATATATTAGTTATCTAACTTCCTTTTATATAGTGTGTGTTTATTGTTCGTGGGCCTTAGATGGTTTTCTAGGAGTTTGGTTGATTTTGGTTTCTTTCTCTCACATATCTGGGAGTTTGCTGGATATCTTATCATCCAAAGTGATCTGGGCAGCTTGGTTTTGTTCTTTACATTTAGCATCATTCCACCAGTTATGTTCTACTGGAAATGACAGGAAAAAGAGAAGCTACACCCAATTATAAAATAATCAAAAGACTCTTCTTATATCATTGTTGTTAATATCCCAAACAAGTTCATATAGCAAAATGAAGAGTTATAATAGAAGACCTTTAAAAATATTATGGCAAATACACATGGGTAAAGGAGGCATATGGCTATTTTTGCAATCTGTATAGAGTTTTTAATATGAAGACACCACACTCAGCTCAACTTTGTAACTCAATGTTCTAAATTATAGTCCTGCTAAAAGTGACTAACAATTCTCTTTTCTTACTATCTGTACTGTTTTTTTTAACTAATAATCATTCTGATTAGGATGAAATGATGTATCATTTTGCTTTTGATTTGAGTTCCCCTTGATTGGTGATGTTTAGCATATTGTTAATGCATCTGTTAACAATTATATTTTTTGATAAATAACAATTTCATTGATTTTTCCATTTAAAAATTGAGTTATTTGGTTTTTAAGACTTAGTAGTTGTTTGTATAATATTTCTATTAATCTTTTGTCAACTTAACAATTCACAAATATTTTCTTCCATTCTATCAATTGTCTCCTTACTCTGATGATTGTTTCCATGGCTCTTCAAATGTTCTTAGTAGTATTTAGTTCCATTTATTCATTTTTGTTTGTTTCTTATGCTTTGGATGGCAAAGTCCCAAAATCATAGCCTATACAATGTCTCGATGTGTGTTCTTCCTAGTTCCAGGACTTAGATTTAGGTATTTGTTTAACATTGATTTAACTTTTATACAGGGTAGGAGATACCAAATTTCCCTCTTCTGCTTATATGGATATCTAGCAAAATTCAGAGTTACAGTAGAAGACTGTTAAAAATAATGTGGCAAAAAGGCATGGCTAAAAGGAGACATATGGCTATTTTGGGTATATATTGATGTCTTCTACTGAGAAGGATGCTTTTTCTACAACATATATTGTTGGTGTCTTTTGTCAAGAATTTGTTGGCCACGGATATTTGGACTTAATTTTTGGAACTCTACTTCATGATATTATGAGTGTGTTTTTATGTTAACAGCATAACAAGACGAGATATGATATTGTGATATTTTATTTGTATATTGTTGTATTTTGTTTACTTTGTTCAAGATGAATTGGGCACAAGAGTTTACATGTTCTTCCATATGAATATTAGGATTATTTTTTCTACTTTGTTGAAGGTGTCAATAGTATTTTGATGAAATTTACTTGAATTGGTAAATCACTTTGAATTATATAGAAATTTTTAGAGTATTAATTTTAATTATTCCAACACAGGTACATGGAAAGTAGCTTAATATTTTCAATGTGTTCTTCAATTTCTTTCTTTTGTAATTGTTGTTGTAGATTTCTTTTATTTACTTGGTGAAATTCATTCCTAGGCAATTTATTTTTTCCATCCATAATGGGTGAGACTGTTTTTGTGATTTTTTTCTCAGTAGTCTCATTGTTAGTGTGTAAAAATGATACTAGTTTTATGTTGATTTTAAATGCTGTAACTTTACTGAATTCCTTTATTAGTTCTAATTGACTTTCAGTGTAATATTTATTACATTTTTATATGTAATTACTATATCACTTAAAGTGGATGATGAGAAATTCTCTTCTTATTTGTAAGCCTATTCCTATTTCTGTTGCTTAATTGCTCTGACTACAGATTTAGAATTAATACACTTGACAGAGGAAACTGTTCTCTTTTAGCAGATCTTAGAAGTGATTTAAGCTTTTTCCTATTCAATATATTTGTTGTTGACCTGTCAGATATAATCTTAATTTCCAAGTTTGTTTAAGGTTTTTAATCATTAAAAAGTGTGGAATTTTAGAAAATATTTTTGTATCTATGAAGAGAATTATATAATTTTTATTCTTCATTCTGCTGATATGATATATTGCATTTATTGATGTTCATAAATTGAGCAATGCTAACATTCCATGATTAAATTCAACTTGATCATTGTGAATATTTTTAATGTACCATTAGATTTGATTTGCTAGTATTTTGTTGTGAATTTTGTATCTGTATTTATCATTAAGATATGTCATTTACAGAAGCCTGGTAGCATCAATGAATGTTGACATTATATGGCACAAACATGATTTATAGTTTTCTTTTTTGTTCTGTCCTTTTCTGATTTTAATGTTAAGGTAATGTGAGATTCAAAATGATTTTTAAAAGTTCCTTCTCATTAAATTATTTGGAATATTTTAAAAAGAATTGTCATTAGTTCTTCCTCAAAAACATGATATAGTTAGTAGTGTTGCCATCTTTTCCTGGAATTTACTTTTTATTATTTAATTTATTAGCACATGAAGTTTATATTCATCTTGGGAGAAAAGTACATGTGCATAATACAACTTGCTGTTTTTTTATTACCCCTTCATCCTTTTACATACATCCATCCCTCCAACTAAATCCATTTTACATATTTTTATTCTCATTATTCATAGCTCATGGTTATGACATATAATGTTAACATTCATTGAGGTTATTAGATTGCTGTAGATAATGTATCTCAGTTCTTCTAACATTGCCTTCCTTTTCCCTTCAAACCTCACCCTTAGTCTCCTTCAAATCTTACATTTTCCAAAATATCTGTCTCCTTGTTTCTCTGTATACATCTGTTATTATGCTGTTTGTATTTGGCCTTACTCAAATTAGAGATACCACATGACATTTAATCTTGGGGGGCTGATTTATTTTACTTGACATTATGTTTCCTGCATGTCTCAAATTTGTCTTTTTTCTAGCCAAGTAGTATTCTATTATGGGTAGATACTGTATTTTCTTTATCTATTTTCTATTAATGGGCATACAAGCTGCTTCCAGGATTAAGTATTATGAATTGTGAGGCTGTAAACATCAGTATGCATGTATCACTGCAGTAAGATATGCTTAGCACTTTGGGGAAGATTTCTAGAAGGGAATAGCTGGATCATATGGAACTTCTAATTTTAATGCTTTGGAAAATCTCCATACAAATTTACATAATGGTAAACTGGTTTACAGTTATACCAAAAATCCAGGAGGATTTCTTTTTCATCACAGCCATGATAACATTTGTTAGTATTTGATTTCTTCATGGTTGACATTCTTTCTGGTAAATAATGGAATATTTGCTTTGTTTTGATTTGCATTTCTCTAATGGTCAGAGATTGTGTATGTTTTTTACCCATTGGTTGGACATTTGTACTTATTCTGAGGCCTGTCTGTTCATTTCACATGCCCATTTCTTGATTGGGTCTTTTTATTTTAGATGCTCTGTTTTTTGAGTTCTTTATTTCAGTTAGAGCAATAGCTGGCAATATTTCTTCCCATTCTGTAGATTGTCTTTTTGCTCTACTCAAAGGATTCCTTTGCTGTGCAGAGCTTTTTATTTGAGGTATCCCATTTGCTAATTTCTTCTGTTATTTCTTATACAATTATGGTTTTGTTTAGGAAATCCATTCCTACACTTTGTATTCAGATATTTTACCTCTTATATTCCAGTATATTCAATGATTCAATGTTTATGTTTTAATGATTAAATCTTTGATCCATCTTGATTTTACTTTATTGTATGATGAGAAATATGTGTCCAGTTTCAATCTTCCTCAAACAGATACACAGTTTTCACAGAACCATATGTTGAATAGGCTATATTTCTTCCAACATATGCTTTTGGCCACTTTTCAAAGACCAAATAGCTCAATGTGTATGGTGATGTTTCTGTATCCTCTATTCTGTTTCACTGATACACACGACTATTTTGTTAAGGGTCTTTTTCATGGATGGATGTTGAATTTTGTTGAATGCTTTTTCTACATCTATTTTTTTTTTTGGTACTGGGGCTTGAACTCATGACCTCACACTTGTGAGGCAGGCACTTAAACCACTGAGCTAAATCCCCAGCCCTTTTTCCACATCTATTGATATAATTGTGTAGTTTTTGTCTCTGCTTCTGTTTATATGCTTTGTTATACTTATTGATTTACGTATGATGAAAACTCCTTATAACTCTGGGATGCAACCTATTTGTTGGTGATGTATGATGTTTTTGATGATGTGTTACATTACATTAATTCATGTCATATTGAAGATATTTGCTTCGATATTCATTAGGGAGATTGTCATGATTTTTTTTAGTTAGATCTTCATCAGGTTTTTGTATCAGAGTGATGCTAGCTTCTATAAATTAAATTGAAAACACTCTGTCTCTTTCGATTTCATCAGAGAGTTTGAGAAGTATTGGTTACATAACATTCTTTAAGTTTTTGTAGAATTTGACAATGACTCATCACATTATAGGATTTTTGGGGGGAGGAGTTTGGTAGTTTCTCTATTACTATGTCAATTTCACTTCTTGTTATTTGGTAACTTACTATTTTTGTGTCTTTTTGGATTAGCTTTGTTAATTTGTATGAGTCTAAGAATCTTTACATTTTTCTAAAATTTATCAATTTCCAGGAATACAGTTTTTTTATAGTAGTTACTATCTTTTGGACTTCAACAGTGTCTATTGTGATTTCACTATTTTTATTTTTTATTACATTGGTGTGAGTCTTTTCTCTCTCTTTGTAAATTTGAATAAGGGATTATGTATGTTGATTATTTTTTGGAGGACAGGATCTTTGATTATTTGTATTGCTGTTTTAGTTTTAGATTCATTGATTAATGCTCTAATCTTTATGATTTTTCTCCTTGATTTTGATTTGTATCTGAATTGTTATTGTTTTTCAAGTATGGTAATGTTCTTAATGAAGTTATTTATTTTAATTTGTGTGTTTTCCTAATCTAAGCATTGATTGCAATTAACTTTCCTTTTAGGGAAGTGTTCACAGTATCCCAGAGTTTCTCCTTGAATTTGAGATTAAAATCACTATGATTGCTTCTTTTTAGGGTACTGGCACATGATACACTGTTTTTCTAGCCTTTTATTTTTAATCTATTAATATTATTTTTTATTAGTTGAATTTTTTGAATGCAACATATTTTTGGATTCTTTTTATATGGAGTCTGTCAAACTGTGTCTTTTAACTGGACAGTTGAGGCCATTAACATTGAGAGATGTTACTGATAATTGTCAATTACGTATGATCATTGCACTCTTTCTGTTTTTGCTTCCTTTGTTTTATTTTCCATTTAGTTTTATTATTTATCTGTTGACATTCTTTGGTATTTTCATTTTTAGCTTTGTTGCTTTTGGTTGTTTCTGTGTATGGTATTTTTGAGTATTTTCTGGAGTGGTGGCTTTATATTCATTTATCTCTTGAGGTGATCTTTCTTATGAAATGTCCTCATTTATCCATCATTTTTGAAGGAAAACTTTGCTGTGTACATTAATCTGGGTTGGAAGTTGCTCTTAGTGCATAAATTGCTTCACTCCAAGTCCTTTTGGCCTTTAAGTTTTGTCATGAGAAGTATATTGTAATTCTAATTGGTTTACCTTTATATGTGATTTTTGTTTTTCTTTGTTTTTACAATTCTAGTTTTTGTTGGCTATCTGGCAATCTAATAAGCATTTGTCTTGGTGAGCTCCTTTTTCATCATAGTCATTTGGCGTTCTGAAAGTCATTCTTGTATGTTGAACTCTTTTCTCATACTTGGAAAATTTTCTGCTATGACTTCTGTAAACATTAATAATTCAGTTTGTGTTATTTTCTAATTTTTCTATAACTCCAGTTAGTCTTTTGTTGCTTTGTGTGTGTGTGTCAGTTCTTTTATGTGTGTGTGTGCATGTGTGTGTGTGTGTGTGTGTGTGTGATCTACTAGGCACCATATGGTCTTTTCTTGTGGCTTTTTTGTGTTCTTCTTAATATATCATTTTGTCCACAATTTTAGAAACTGTCTTCACATTGGTCATTTCTGTAATCTATGAATTCTATGCAGTTTATTTCAGGTGATTTGGTCTGATATCTGTTTTAGGACTGTGTATCATTGATGAATTTATTGTTCATGTTTTAAATTATTTGGATCAGCTCTTCTAAGTTTTTATTTATTTCCTTCATATCCACTTTGGGCATTTTGAACAACATTTCTGTCAATTTGGTTTCATTTCCTCTTTGAACTCATTTAGTTTCTTTAATTCTTCTAGAAACTTTTATTAGACTTCTACTACCTGGCATTTGCTTTCCTCTCCATTTGTGCCCTTTGATCTCCCTTAGGAATTTGAAACAATTAGTGGATCCTCTGATAATTGTTTATGGCCCCCAGGAAATTCAGATGTTGGGAAAACCAATTATCAGTTACTACTAGTTTACCTTGGCTAGAGTAGCATGTTCAGTGGCAACACTTGCTTCAAATCTTAACTGGATATTAACAAACCCGAACAACCACTCATGAACACTTTTTGACCAGGACAAAGAAGACTGTGATTTTAGTGAAGGCAATTAGACCACCAACATACTTCAGACCACTACTTTCTTATAGACATATGCAGCAGTCCAGAGCTCAAATATACTGGTAGACTAATTGCCTTCTCCTTCACAACTGCCCCCTCTGATGGTTTCACCCTCCATGCCTGGACTCCCACATATGAATATATGCCCAGTGAAATTCCTGGTCAGATCCTGGGCACTCCAACACATGGCAAGAGATTCCTTTTTAGCCCTTCCACTCTCTAAGAGTATCTCCCATTGTTGCCTCTCACCCAGTTTCTAGTCATAAAGAAACTCTCTTCTTAATTCTATTTGTCTCCACTGTTCAAATTAGTTTGTTGATTGTCACCTTTGTAGGCTTGTTCTGTGGAGACTCCATGAGTTGGAACTGAGGGAGGAGTATGAGGCTACTCCTGGTGCTTCCTGGTTTGGTACATGGGGCCCAGTGTGTGGTACACAGGCATCAGCATTTGTGGAGGCAGACCAGAGCATTCAGTTACTCCCAGAATCCTTCCTGACTCAATGCAGGGAACCAGTAAAGAGGATCACATAGGGAAACTATAACTACCAACATCCTAGATGTCAGGTGTGCCAAGATCATATCCACTGGAATCAAAGAATGAATACCAAAAGACAAAGGTGTTTGAAGGTAGGAAAAGTTTATTGAGAGATAGCTGCTGAAAGACATAAAGGGGTCCTGGAAGTGGATTGCCACCAAGACCCTTTGTCAGGGCTAAAGCAAAGTCACAATGTGAACACAATGTGAGTCAAAATATAATCTACATGTAGGATTACAAGCATAGCTGTGTAGCTAGTAGAATCCAATACAAAAGTGTATAATGTAGCAAGGGTACACGTGGATAGAACAGAAGCTTAGGACTTAACTGGACCAGGTGGTACCAACTGAAATATAATCACAAGTTATTACTTATCCCTAAGGAGACAAGTAGGCCTGGTTATACGATTTTTATCTTGAGGCCTGGTCTCGCACAAAGGTATCTCCAGCCACAACTGTGATTTCATTATTGTTTGTCCTTACTCCCTTGAGAGCCCAGCCTCTCTCTGATTCTGTATTAATTTCTGTCTAACTTAGCTACCTACAATAGTGGCATGGGTATTGGTGTTGGTTGGGAGATCTTGAAAGATCTCTTCATTCCTCTGTGTCTTTTTTGTTGTTTTTGGTTGAATAGGTATTCAAAAAACCTGTCTTCACGTTCAGGTTATTATTCCACTTCATTTTATTATTGTTGAGGCTTTCAAAATTTGTGACTCGTTGAGCTTTTCTTTACGAACATTTCAGATTGGTTTTTTCTCAAAACTTCTATCTCTGTTGAATTTCTCATTTGCATTTTTAATTTTTCCCTAATTTCATTCAACTGTTTATCATTTTTATATTTCTTTGAACTTTTTAACAATAATTTACAAAGATTCTTATCAGGCTTTTTAGCCACATCATTTTAAAATCTGTTATGAGAAAACTGCTAAATGTTTTTGGAGGTATCATTTTATCATATTTCTTATGTATGCTATGTTGAAATTTATGCATCTGTTGGATTAGTTATTTCTACCACTTTTATAGGGTTGCATTTTAGTAATTGATAGGGGTTTCTGTGTGATGAGACAGAAAATATGAGATAAAAATGGCCTTTATTCCAAGGATGTGGAGAGAAGTCCATGACTATAGACAGCCTGGCATTCTCTGACCAGAAGTTGTGGTATAGGGTATACATATAACCCCCAACCAGAGGTGGCACTTAGGGTGGGCATTGATGATACACAAGTTACTGATTGGGACTCCTTTTTGCACCACTGGGAAAGGAAGTTGTCACTGGGGTAGAAGCAGGTTATCTCAAGGTAAACACGCTGTTTGATCCGGCCTCTCAGCTGTTTGGTCCTGCCTCCCACCACAGCTTAAATATTTTAGGGCAAAACTTTTTCAGTAAACAGCTTTCCTCTGAAGATTTTTCTTAAGGTGTTTGTTTGCTTTATAATGTTAAATTTCAAATTAGCTAAACACTACAATGTAGTCACCCTATTTATTCCTTGACTGTAACTACTGAGTTCGGGCACAATGTGTACCATACTGGAATAAAAGACTCACTGACTATGTGGACTCTGCAGGGTTGGTTGTACTCTACAATATCAGGCATGTATGGTGTAGATATCAACAGTATACAGTGCTCACTTATTGGCCACTCTTATGGTGGGAATGAAAGCACCATTCAGGGCAGGCAATGGTGATTTCCTAAACTGCTGCTGAGGCAATTACAATTTATGGCCTCAAAATTCCAACTTTGGTACTTGTCCTAAATCACTTGTTCTCAGTATAGAAATAGATAAAGACCCAGATACTCCACAAGAAAATGATACAGAAAAAGCTAGTTTCCCTCTTGGTGCTTGTACCCAACACTGAGAGCAACATTTATACCTAGAAATGATGCAAGACTGTGATGATGTGTATGTGTGTGGTGGGAGACAGAAACAATGGTGTTCACTTCCAAGTCCTTCAGCAATAAATTCCTGAGTTTTAGGCCTAGAATTTTTTCCTTTAGTCATGAGCCTTCAGCAGTGTCTCTTATCAAAAATAGGTAAAACACTTGTTAACTGACAATTTTGTTTAATGTTTTTTTATTTTTATAATGAGAAATGACTAACATATTTAAAGATGCCTCAAAATGTTTCAGTTTATTATTGCTATTGACTTTTTGAAAGGATAGATAGGTCAGTTAACCCACACTGGAAAGTTACAATTTTCAGAGGTCATAAAATTAAAAGTCAAAATCCAATTCATTGCACTCACACATAGCAACTACTTTTGGTCTGTAACATTTTTCAAATGGTATATCATTGAATTTAGAATTCCTAGTATTAAAATTGATGTTTCTTTTTTAATGTATTCACAATCACTGTTTTGGTAGACTTTAAAGCAGAAAACATTAATATATGTTCATTATGAAATTAGAAAATCACCTGAAACCCAGATATCTATGCTGAAAATACGCTCAAATTTTTGACTAAAGCAGTCATTACTTTTAAAAATTATTCATTTTTGAGTATATGTTTGTGATACACAATGACTACTTTCATTGAAGTAGTAATAACTGTTTTAAATAGGCTGCTATTGTGAACTAATTGCATTTTGTGTTGCCTCTTTGTTCTCTATAAAATATGATTCAGTGGAGATTTTTGTAAAAACTAGGCAAAATAAAGTACCACTTTTGAAAATTTCAACATGATAAATAGGAAAATAAAACAATTTTTAGGTAATATTACTGAAGGATCTGTGATTTCTGGGAATTCTCATGGGAAAATGATATACGGATGTTTGTGTTTCTTAAAGACGGTGCTGTCTTGCAGCTTATAGACAACACATAGGTTGAATGGTGCAGGAGTTGATAAGGGCAACCACACATCTTTTCTCTCACCTTTTTTATCTCTAAAAGGGCAAATATAATATTTCCAATACCATAAATTCTGTGAATCTGCCCCTAGAGCTTTAAAGAGATACACTGAATCTTGTGTGTGTGTAAGGGGTGTGGAGTAAGATTTTTGAAATGAATAGACCTAAAATTTATTGATTTAGGCTTAGAAAAAAAGTAAATATGGCATATTAAAATGTGACTAAATAGTAAATAGAACCAAAACATGAATATATATTGAATAGTTCATGAAGATTGATAGAGCATTTGACTTGGTTGCTTTTCTCTCATTGCTGAGACAAAATACCAAGCACCTCAAGTGAAGGAAGGAAAGTTTTAACTTCCATAAAGATGGTAGAGCAGTAAGTAGCATAGTAAACAGCCTCTCTGAGAGAAACAGTCCAGATGCTGTAATATAGCATCATGGAGAAGACAAGCAGGAAGGAAGTTGTTCCCCTGGACCCAGGAAGAAACTAAAGTGCATATTGAAGCCCATAGAGAGAGTAAAAAAGAAAAAAAACTTAAAGAAGAAGGCAGTAGGTGATGGTGCCTTCACCGAGAGCTGGAAACCACTGTGTGAGAGGAGCTGTTGGAACTTGGGAGTGCACAGTCATGGTGTCTGTGGTGGCTGTCAAGCCCAGAAGCCCCTTCAAAGAGATGCAGTGATGGAGGGGAGTGGCAGACACAGGACTGCACTGGGTAGTGGTGAGTGCCGAGGGCTCAGTCCTCCTGCGGGAGAAAGTATTTGGCTGGGAACCATTTTGGAGTCAGGCTGGATAAGCCCAGAACCAGAACTGCAGCTGGCCCCCTCAAACAGCCTCTAACTGGGAGCAGATCTGTGGAAATTGCTTGGAATGAGCCCTGCCCTTGTGCACATTCCAACAGCCATCATGGAGGTTCCCCACTGGTAACCAACTATGCCTGGAGGCAGAGGCCAGCCCAGCCCATGTGCATACTCTAACAGCCAGGGTAGGGGCTCCAGCTTTGTCCCCCTGCACACACTCTGGCAATCATCATTGTAGATCCATGCAGGTATCCAGTTAGGAGGCAGCAGACCAGCCCTGCCTCTGTGTGCACTCCAATAGCAACAGGTGAGCCAAATAGTGACAAAGATATCTCAACTGATTGGGGCAGAGAGATTCAGTAGATCTGCCTCTGCCTGCTGAGTGCCATCATCAGAAGGCCCTTTCTTGTGGAAAGCCAGCAAAAGCAGGGGTGTACAGCAAGGGCCCATGACTCTTTTGGGACGCCATCACCCACCAGTGGAATCAGACAAACACAAGCTTGTCTGTCTGACACCATCACAGGAGTCCCAGTGTAGAGACAAGGCTGAGAGAGCCTTCCTCACCTCCATTCACTGCTGATCATCAGGGAAGCCCCAGTGTAGCTGCACAGGTCTGTAGAATCCCCCTCCACACCCTGCTACTTCCCTGTAACTTGGGCTTAGAGGAACCCAGGTACCTGTCCCTTTCCTCTATACTGTAGAAGGGCAGACAATGTGTGAAGTGCCTGGAATCCTACAACCAGGTTGTTGAGAGGAACCCAGGAGAGTGTCAAGATACAGGAGCAAAAGGCAAGCTCAGACCTCTATCCCACACAGAACAAGTCTGAAAGATAGAGTCATGGAAGAAAACAGAAGTTACACACCTGAAATCTTCGAGATGATTGAAACTAAAGTAAAGAAACAACTTCACTAGATTGTAAAAGCAGTCAAATCAGAAATGATGCCTCAAGTAAAAGAAGAAACCACAAACATACTGAAAGAATTGCTCAGCATGTCTAAATTAGACACAGATAAAAAGAGGATCATACGAAAATGATGAAAACCCTGAATGAATGTAGAAAGGAATTATAATACATAAACAGATTCAGAGGAATATCCAGGAAATTTAAAAGTCAATCAAAAGCTGGGAAAACCACTTAAAAGAGACTGAAGATAGACTTTCAGACCTTAAAGATAGGATTTCAGCTAGTGATCCAGAAAGGAATGATCTCTTAAAAACAACATGAAATCAGGAAACAACAATTCAACAGCTGCCAGATGATGCAAAAAGCATAATTTAAGAGTGATAGATGTTGGTGAAGAAGCAGGGGACAACTCAAATGAAATAAAAAGGATATTTACAGAAAATAATAGAAGAAAACTTCCCAAACATGGGAAATGGATCTGTCATGCAGATAAGTAAGGCATATAAAAATCCAACTAGCCATACTCAAAGTAAATCTACACCCACACATATAATAAGAAGACAAAAAAGAATACTAAAAGCTGTTAGAGAAAAGAAAAAGATCACCTATAAAGGGAAATAAATCAGAATCACAGCAGACTTATCAACACAAACCATTAAGTCAAGAACAGCTTGGAGTGAAGTGTTTCAAATTCTGAAAGAATAAAACTTCCAACCCAGATTGATATGCCCTGTAAAACTATCTTTCAAAATTGGTGGAAAAGAAAGATACTGAAGGAATTCTGACAACCAAACCAACCCTACAGAAAGTGCTAAAGGATATTCTAGAGAGAGATAAAGATGACCATTGGTTCCAGGAACAGCAGCACTAGGATCACTAAGCAAGACAGGCAAATGAATGAAGGGGAAAAATGAAGGGCCAACAGAAAGAGGATAGCATGGCAGAGACAAACCAATGTATGCTGGTTGTAACCATTAATGTAGATGACCTCAGTTAAACAATTAAAAGAAACACAGGGAGAGTGTATCAAGAAACAAGATACATGAACACTCTATACAAGAAAGACATTTAACTGAAAAAGAAATTCATAGACTGAATATCAAAGGAAAGAAAATAATTGTTGCAAGTGACAGGAGGCCAGAAAAAAAAGCAAAGTAACTTGCATATCAACCATAGATAAGAAAGATACGGTGTTTTCATGCAGTGGAAAGCTACCCAGCTATAAAGTAGAATAATCTCAAGGCTCCTGTAGGTAAATGGACCCAACTGGAGATCATGTTCATGGGTGAAACAGTTTGAATACATATGTGAGAACTCTAGCATAAGAAACAGAAGGAATTAATGGGATCCAAAAGCAAAATAGTTATTGTGAGTAAGATAGGGGAGGCAGCACCTGGGAGGGAAAGGTGGTAACTACTGTTAATTTCTTATTGTCGTATCTTGAACTCTTGTGTTGTTTTCCAAATTTTGTTAGGTTTGGCTTTGTTCTGTCTTGCTTTGTTAGATTTTACTCTGTCACATGATAGGGGTAGCTATTTTGAAAATAATTGGTTATATTATGGTAATCATGGTTTTCTATTATATTGTTTTGGAGTCTTATAATGCTTTCATTCATTTGTTTAAATGGTTTTATTCTGTTTTGTTTGATTGTATTATGTATGATGGTATGAACAACTATTTTGAAGAAAACAAGACATATGGTAGCCATTGCTGATCTTCTATCATCTTGTTTTGAAGTCCTATCATGTTTTTGTTCTTCTGTTTTGATTGGTTCTATCTTGTTGTGTTTTATTTGATTTTGTTACGTGTCATGTTGTGAACAACTTTTTTGAGAATCATAATATATTATAGTAGCCATTGTTCATTTCCTGTTATCTGGCTTTGAAGACCTATAATGCTTTCATTCTTTTGAATGGTTTTATACTATTTTGTTATGTTTTACATTGTTGTGTGTGAAAGTACGGTCAACTATTTCTAAGAAAACAAGAGATATTATGGTAGACACTAGATATCCTGTTGTCTTGTTGTGAAGTCATGTGTTGCTTGCATTGTCTTGTTCTGATTTGCTTTGTTCTGTTTTGTTTTCTTTTGTTTTATTTTCTTTAAAATAAAGCAAATTTAAAAAGGAAAGAAAGGTATATTTAGTTTACAGTTTTCGGAGGTTTTCTTCCATAATCAGCTGACTTCTTGGCAAGGTGGCATGGCACTGGGGCAACACTGCAAGTCTGCAACCTGCAAAAACAGGAGAGAGAACATGCCTTGTCTCCTCCCTTATATAGTAAGCATGCTACTCTTGCCTAGGGTGGGTATAGCATTCATACAATCTGTATACACTCTTCTTGCACAGGCTCAGAATATTTACAAAATAAAGATTCTGGGTCCCTTCTCAGTCTCTTAGTTATACTTCTAAACTCCCTAATTTGACACAATGTATCAATCACAACAGCATTTGATGTGCTAACTTTTCAGTTCAAATTTCCATAATTAAGTTGGGCCAACAATCAATAATGAATTTGGTAGATTCTGTTGAAAATTCTAAAGATCAAAAAATTATTCTGTTTCATCATAGCCAGCAAAATAATCAGCAGCAAATACTGTGAGTTGAGGGAATCATGTATTTCTATCCACTTTTGTTTGAATCTCGAAGAAAGTTACATAATACAATTTAATATATATCTCTTGATTCCTAAAATAGAGGTCAATAAGATAAAAACATACAATTATTGTTTTCAAAGAATAATTTGTGTTTCATACTCAATAGCATATATAATACATTTGATCACATTAAAACTATGCACAAATTGTTAGTGACTATAAATATTCTGTTTTTCCTGTCACAATTTTCAAGTTTTTATATAGACTTGTTTTTTAAATGATGTCACTGTTGTGGCTTTATATCAAAATTTTGCCTCAAATGTCTAAGAAAAAGAATGAATAAGCTTGAAAATGGACAATGACTAAAGAATTTCCTATCATTTTGTCCAAATTATTATTGTTTTTGTAGCTATTGTCCTTCAGAATTCTATCACAAGACCAGATCTTTTGCAATATGAGACCTTGAATATAGAACATAAAATGTTTCCATGATGCTATCTTCTAGTAGTCTTGAAACCATAGTTGATCACTTTAAAACATATATTTATTTCTACATTCAAACTTTTAACAGTAAATTTTTTGGTTCAAGTTTTGAACCTTTGAATACTTCCAGGTCTCAGATTAGTGCAGCAAAAAATTTGTTTCAAAGCACCTATTTTTCTTGTCATCACTGTCCTAAAATGATGCATATACATTGACTTATTAAGGTAGCTGTAAGCATAGAAGAGTTGATGTCTCCCCATGTTTGGTTCTGCCCTGAGCATGAAAACTTTTAGCACTGCTGTTAAAACTTATGAGTCAGAAAAGGGAGTGAAAATTCCTATAGGTAAAATAAGATTTTAGTGAATGTGTAGAAAGTGATGTAGATTCAGGAAATATTGTTTTATGAGAAATGAGGAAAGTAAAAATGAAGGATTGCGTGGTGAGACAAAATATCTTCTTTGATTTTTTAACAGGTTTTGTTTTGAGAAATTGATTTTTTTCAAAGTTCATAGCCAGTTTTTACCTAGAAGTAGCCACTACTAGCCAAAGAGTGATTTCTGATATCTGGAATGTAGTCTATTTGACAGAAATGAAATGTGCTGTTAGCACCTTTAGATATGGATGTTTATGAATGTGTTTGTGTAATACATATGTAGTTTACTGGAAAAACATTTGTCTGTGCCACATAAATCATGATGAAGAATATAGAAGTCTTCATGGTAGAAATTACCATAGTGTGCTATCTAGAGAGGCTTCCTATAGGAGGCAAATCTCTACCAGAATTTTGGGGCACAACATATGTTTGATTTGGTAGAGAAGGAGAGATTGAATATGTCATAATAGTAGGAGACTAGCATATTCTGTGTAGTGATAATATATTTGGCAATAACAAAGGGGATAAGCAGCATGCCATGAGAAAATGGTCAGCATATTCAAAATGCCATAGTGGCTAGTGTGCCTCCTATAACTTTGGCAAAATTATTATTGTTTGTAGATATCCTTTTATGATACTAATGGAGTCCTTAAAGGGCTAAAGTTTTTAAAGTATATTAACTGTCAGAAGCTACTTTGAGTCTTGCACTGCCTTGGTAACTTGCTAAGTGACACACCATTATGTATTCTGTGAGCTGCAGCAATGCTTTGCCGAGTGAGATCTTCATGGTTGTATAAGAGTTAATTGGCATCTGCACTTTTTGATATACTGGCCAGAGGAACCTTGCCCACAGAGGAAAGGTGTAAAACAAGGTTCTTCAGTAAGACTGATTTTTCTTATTTTAAACTTTTTAGCACATTTAGGAGAAAAGTCTGTCTGTCTGTCAGACTGCACTTTTGGAAGAGAAGCACAGTATTCTTTTATTTGGTTTAGAATGTTTATTACACAAAATATGCTAATTTCTTTGTCTCCATATGTGTTTTAAGTTTTTCTGAAGAGTGCTTAGGGTTGTTTGTTTAATTTTCCTTTTAATGTGTCTGATTTAAATAAGCATTGCCATCTCTGTAGACCCAAGATTCTACCAGACTCTTTTAGATCACTAAGCATGGATTGCACATGAAATATTTCATCCCCTCCTCAGTTCTGCTTTTCTGTGGCTTATCCTACTTCATTTAGAATGGAAACAGAAGCTTCATTGTTGTAATACCTCATCCTGATTATATGATACATGAAATAATCACAGTGCTAATCAGACTGGTTACGCTTGTCTCACTCCATGACTTCAGCTATCAGCAGCACGCAGCAGGGCCTATCAACTCCTACAGTGACAACCCCTCCCAGAATAAAACTTCTCAATTAACCTTCAGTCACACTGAATTGAAGAATGGCATTCATTATTTTAAACAAATCAGTAAAAAAGGGCACCACTGAAACTCCTGAAAATCACCCATTATTCTGTTGGATGTTTTGCTTAGCAATGCACAAAAAGGCAGCTTGGGATTAGAAAAATGAGAAGCTGTGCGTAAAGGAGAAATAACGAACAGGTGCCCACAGATCATGCTCCTTGCCAACCATTTCTTACAATGCTTTTGTAATCCTTTGTTAGAGGAGAATAGATGAAAGTTACTTATGTCTCAGGAGGGAAATTTTTCTAGACGATTGAAGGAACCCCATGAACATAAAATGTTAGCATGGCATTTTTTAACTTCCTTTTTTTGTTTTGTGTCATTTCTTCTAGATACGTTGTTGCACTGTTAGCCTGTATGCTTTGAACTGGACTCAAATTCTTCAGAGCAATCGTTTATTTAGAAAAATAGTTTCTTTGTTGATAGGTCTGATAAAGTTAATAAACACCCTCCTCCTTCTGAAATAGTGTAATTAAAGTAACACAATTTAAAGATAACAATACACAAAATATTAACCAGTGTTAATCCTCTTTTTATTTTTTTGAAATTCAATATCATCGTTTTTATTCATTTTCAATTTAAATTTTAAACAACTTCTTATAGACATCATGCAATTTCTTTTAAAAATTCTCTGCATTCGTGCTTAAGGAATCAAAAATGTATACTTAGTCATCTAACAGACATTCACTAAGTGATTAGTATATGTCAGAAACCCTTCTAAATATAGTCATGTGTAAGTTGAAAATCTTGGATTCTGAAAAGCTCAGTGTAAAACCTTGGGGGCTTGTGGTTGGTAATATTACCTTTTCCCATGATACTTCATTTGACATATTTAATCCAGGAAATCCCAAGATTCTGAAGGGCCTGTGATGAGGTTTAACCTATTTAATCCTAGTTTAAAGCCAACTCATGTGAGGATACTAGTAGACTCTGCAACATTTTACAGATTACCTTTTAGAGTTTATGTTTAAATCTTACTGAAGGTAAATATAAGCTACCAGGGTAGGTCAGGAGAACATTACAAAACTCAAAGTGAAGTCAACTATTATGTCCCAGCTAGAAATCTAGTAATTGACTTATTCTCCTAAATTTGCATGCTTTATTTCAGGTTAACTTTTCTTTTTAGTGAGACATGTGAGGGAGTTCTAACTTCCACAATTTGCTTTCTTTTCTCTGCCTTTTTTTCCTTTGGAAAGTGCCCTCAATCCTAATCTTGAAAACTTCCCTTATTTTATAGCCTATAAATTATAGCATAGATGCCTAGTTAGCAGTTAGATCTCAAATAGTAAGTGAAATTAGGCCAAATCCCCCCAAAGCCACCTCCTCTCCCTTAATTGGCCATTAAAACTACAGAAAGGAAAACACCATAACAAAAAGGGGATATATCCTAACAAAGACTGGAAGGCCAGCCCAATGAGACAGCAACCCTAAAGACCATGCTGTGCAAATGGTGTACCAAAAACCCTCTCCTTTTCACCCCAGAAGCTGATGAGTCAATGCAAGGCTGAAAATTGAGCAGACAATGTACACCAAACGATCAGTAACTTTGATATACTAAAATCCCATTGAGTTCTTGGTCCTTTTCTTCCCAGTGGTCCTGGTATTTGCTGTTGTGCTCTGGACTGAATTCCCAGAGGTGTGAGCAATTCTGGAGAAGGCTGTGTTTGCCCTTTTCTATTTAGTTGTATTTATTAGACTAAGCATTCTCAACAGTTTAGAATGATTTTCTTATGTCTAATCTGTGTAAAACACCTGGGACTGCACCTAAGAATGATGACCTAAGTTTCACCTTTCCTGCTCCTCATCTTGCTGATGAAGTTTGGTGATATCAGTTCACAGATAAGAATGGGCACCCCTGATGAACTTGGAGAGCATCTTGTAATTAAACCATTGTGCACCCACAAGTGAACTCTATTGGACTTAAATAGGCTGTAAGAGCAGATCAACATCTCCCTTGTGACTAACAATCTGCTGTTTTGTTATCCCCATATGCTATTTTTGGCGCCTCCAATGGTGGCAAGACATAGGGTCTACAGATGATTTCCCTGCATGTAATTTACAAGAAAAGGTGCTCATTAGAGATAACTCAACTGGTGACATGGACTTGGTGGCCCATGGATTATATATGTGTCCAAAGGTGAAAAAGAGAAATTGTAATAATGAAAGAGAAGCATACAATTCACACTGGGGTTGTGGGACCATAGGACTTTGGGGAAGATGGTATGATGAGTCAGATCCAGCAATTAGAACAAAAGACCCAAATCCTTTGACCTACTGGTGGCCCAGAACAACAACTTCTTCCAGGTATATAGAGAAAAGTGAGAAGGTTGCAGAACTGGTTACTCAAACAAGATCTGTTTGCAGGTTAGAGTCTTCCTCAAACACATTAATAATCCAGTTTGTGCAACATTGCTCATTTAAAGCAACCTTATGCACATGGAAAGAAGAGGGTGATGGACAGTCCCAGGAATTAGTATTCAAATATGAAGGATAGAAGCAATGCTCTGGAAGCCTGCTGCTCCTTTTGCTGCACTCTCCCACAAGTTGGATGGTCCCAAAGGCCTGAGACCAAAGGTTTTGCCTAAGCCTCCCCTCCAAAAGTCAGTATCTCATCCCTGGTAGATATTTAGGCTGGTCCAGACAAGGCAAGTAAAAAGTCCAGGATGTACCAGATGCTTGAGACTCACTGACTTGTAAGTATGTCAGAGCTGTTGGATGTGTATAAGACCAAGTCCAACCATTGACAAAGCTATAGCTTCCTCAGACACAACTATACCCAGTGACACTCTGCTCCCCAGAGGAACCCTTACCTTTACTCATGACAGAGACTATTTATAGGCAGAGATTTTGTGTGGGACAAGGCAACAACCAGGTTCCATATAACGGGATCAGGTCACAAGATTCCACCTACTGGGTACCTCAGAGTGTTGGTTTTTGTGTGCTAATGGATTGTTCAATTGCCTAGACCTTAGACAAAAATTTAATCAGACATGCATTGACTCTTAACAGTGCTCATCCCCAGATTGATAGCTATTCAGGGAGGACTCGAGGACCAATGTCTGTTGATCAACAACCAGACACTGCACAGGTGGGCTGCTATCTTGCCACTACTGGCTGGGGCAGGCATAGCTGGGGTGCTCAGAATGAGTGCAGGAGTAATAGCTCATTCAGAAACAGGTCTCCAGAGGCTTTACTGAATATCCCACAACATACAACAGAGCATGATGGGAGTGCAGAAAGTAATTAAACAGTTTCATAACCAGATGAACTCCCTGGTAGAAGTAGTTTTACAGAAGAGAGGAGTATTTAAACTACTTTTCATGAAACAGGGAGGACTATTTGCTGCACTAGGAGAAGAATGTTACTTCTATGCAAACAGCTCAAGGGTGATCATAGAAACACCAGACAAATTAGAATGAGAAGCAAAGGAATGGGAAAAATTATGTTATGATACTCAAGGATGCTAAAATAAATTATTCAATTGGAACAGAGGACTAGCCTCCATCCTTGCTGGAATCCCAGGGCCAATAATGATTAAATATTGGTCCTCAGTTTTGGCTATACCAAATTGTGTAAAAGATAGAATTCAAGATAGGTACACATGATGGTATTGGCCAATGCTGTTTCCAGTCAGCTCAACTACAAACAATCACCTTACAAAGGACTATCTCAGAGAGGAAAATATGTCCTCGAGGGGAAAAAGTGAGGGCATTCATAGCACCCAATATTTGCTTTCTCTGCTATATTTTGTTTTTCCTTTGAATCCCGCAAACTCTTGTCTTAAAAACTTCACTTATTTTATGGCCTATAAATCATAGTTTGGATGCTTAGTTTGCAGTTAGACCTCAAACAGTGAGTGACTTTGGCCAAAAGCTTCCTCCTCTCCCTTAGATGGCCATAAAAACTACAGAAAGGGAAACAAACAAGTTTATCTCAAGCAACCAAACTGCCTGGTGCTCATATTCTGTGTGTCAATTAATCAGATGTGTAAGAAGGTCTTATAACATTCCAAGGCAATGATAGTACTGCAAAGGTGGTATCCAGGAAACCTCCCTGACCTGGTGAACACATTCAGAGATTTATAACAAAAGGGAACAAAGGAATGAATGCCAGCTAGTAGCCAGGAGTTTCAATGGCAAAAGCTGAAGCTCAAAATGAATCTCACTTGTTTCTGAAACTTGGTGTCCTGTGGGTAAATTTCTTGAGAATGCCATAACATACATAATCATAAGCAAACAGACTAATTAGCAGAAGTAGAAGAAATGTGCTCTTGTACAATCTGATTCAGATAGTGATTATAACTGTCTTTTGTGTAAAGAACTAGAGGAACTTTCTTTGGGAATAATCCCAAAATCTGCTTCAGAGCTCAGGCCAGACTGAATTCTTGCTGAGTAGTAGATTTGTGGTCAGTGATGTACACTTTGTGATGCATATTCACAGCTCCATATATTTCTCTGAGACACATATTATCTTGTAGGCAGAACACCATCTCTTTATGTCTTGAAATGTGGGTAATAGCAATGGTATTTTTAGGTGTCGCATAGGAAAATAGCCATGCTTAGTTGCAAGGTAAGAGAGAGGAGACACGTTTTCCTATTTTTTATTTCCCCATTTTTATAAGCCTTGATCACACTTAGTTTTATGGGTACCTGTTCTCTAAACCACTCAAAGAAGGAATCAGGCAGGGAAAATTTGCACACATTTTATAAGCCTTGACTAAGAATTTCTGGTATATAAATAATTTATATATGCTGGGACTATTTAGAATTTGGGAATTATTCTACATTTTCTTATTCAAATTATGTGGCATTTGACCTTAGAGCAGACATTTTTAACAGAAAAGATCTATAGTGATGCATTTATGCATAACATACAATTGCAGAATGTGAATTAATACTCTTGATTCAGAGTTCATCTCCACAATTACACACTACTATAACTTTTAGATAATCTTTACAATGAGACTTCTTTTTTAACCACCTGCCATATAATAATGGTAAAGAGTACAAAGAGTAGAGATGAGCTGAAGGAATCAAATCATGGTTCCTATAGTTGTAAGCTTGAACTTCCAGTAAACTTCCTAATTTCTATCTCCATTTCTATGTTTCTAATTTAGAGAAAATATTTTTCTTCTACCATTAGAATTTAAGCTCACAAGGAATTATTCTTTTACCATTTCTCAAATGTTTTGAACAATGTGCATTATAGGGCATTATAGTTGCTCCTGGAGTTATTATGAGGATTAAATAAATGCACACAGGAAAAGTGATGGTACTTGGCATATTGTAAACAATAAATATTGAGCTACTATTTTGATTATGAATTATCCTCTCCAACTTGAATACAAATCATCAGACTTTACCACCTGTTAAATTTGGGAGCTACCTATGGAAATCATTGTTTTACCAGGAAATCCAGTAAGTTCAGGAACCTGCTAATCTGTGGCCTTATCATTATTGCAGGGTTCAGGAGGAAGCAAGGAGGTGCCAAAACCAAATCTAGGGTCATGCTAAATAGCCCTGTAGGCTACCTATAATTTAACCTCTTAAGTCTGTTTCAAATCAATGCATCTGTGTAAAAAAATACAAAATAGACTCTCAGACCTGTAGAGTGGCCTGGGCTGTTTGGATCGAAAGTCTGCGCAGACCTGCATCTCGGCGCGACTCTTTGGGACTGGTAAGCACGCCCTTCATCTGCAGGGAACTGCCTGGAGATCGGCATCTGGGCCAGAGTGGCCTGGGCTGTTTGGATCCAAAGTCTGCGCAGACCTGCATCTTGGCGCGACTCTTTGGGGCTGGTAAGCCCGCCCTTCATCCACAAGGAACTGCCTGGAGATCGGCATCTGGGCCAGGTCTGTTTGGGCCCGTAGCCCTGCCCTTCAACCCCAGGAAGTCTCCCAGAAAGCAGCATCTCAGGCTGTCTCTTTGGGACCCGAAACTCTCTGACACATAGAGTGGCCTGGGCTGTTTGGATCAAAAGTCTGCGC